>WNWK01013041.1:0-56980 GCA_009830355.1 Cherax destructor | reverse complement strand
AGCAATTGACACCAATTGCCCTGGACAGCCATTCATTTCAACTCCTCTCCTTGGCAAAATACCACATATGACAGGGTTCCCCCTTCTTCCTAATTATGTCTATTGCTAACCTAAACCTGCTAGTCAGGTCCTCACTCCTACGTCTGCCAACATCGTTGCCTCCAGCACTGAGACAGATAATAGGATTGCTCCCATTACCTCTCATGATGTCGTCCAGACGGCTAACAATATCCTCCATCCCAGCCCCAGGAAAGCAAACCCTCTGTCTCCTACTCCTATCAATCAAACAGAAAGCCCTATCCATGTACCTAACCTGACTGTCCCCAACAACAACAATATTTTTACCTTCCTTTGTGTCTTTCGTCGTGACGCTCCCAGAAGTCGACTCACATTCATCGGGTAGCACGGAGAATGGGTTCGATGTTTCCACAACATTCTCCTGGGTCTTCGTTGTTTCTACCCTCTCCACCCGTCCTCTTGAGCCTTAACTTTGTCCCATGCGTTTTAGCCACTGTCCAGGTTCCTTTCCTGGCTTGAGGATTCTCAACAGGAGGATTACTACGAATCCTCTTGTTTTCCTCAGTCAGTCGCTGTATCTCAAGCTTAGCTACCCTCAGTTCTTCCTTCAGCTGCCCGTAAGTAGCTCAAGAGAGGACATCTTCTTCAGATTGACAGAGAGCACACAAGACACGTCTTCACTGAGTTAAGTCAGGTCCACCACTCAAGTTAAGTCAGGTCCACCACTGTTAAGTCAATATACGGCACACAATATACGTGGCACTGTACATGAAGGGCGCTGTACGCAAGTGACACTACATACGTGGCACTGTACACATGTTGCATTTCACTAATGATAATGTACAGAAAAAACTGTACAATCGTAACGCTATGCACATATAGCACTCTATATACGACACTCTACATAAGGGGCACTGTATACGCATAACAACACACATTATTCTACATTCGATAGTATGGGACTATCGATGGGGTCGATAAATTTGTCTGGGGGTCAAAAGGAGGGGGAGGGGTCAGTAAATATCTGGGAACGTACTTTGTGTTGTTTATCTGTGACCTTCCACCCTTCCCCCTTGTTTCTCTCACCTCCCCTGTCCTGGGAAGGACATACGTACATGTAGTGTTACACTTTGTTCACTTCCCATTATTGATATCAACAGTTTCAGTAAAAAAACCATATGTCAGATCATATATTTTTTCATAATTCAAATATTACCTATTTTTCTTAATTTTTTTATGTTATTAAAGTGTGGTGACCCCTGGTGATGAGCTGAAGCGTGGTGACCCCTGGTGATGAGCTGAAGCGTGTGGTGACCCCTGGTGATGAACTGAAGCGTGTGGTGACCCCTGGTTTAAAAAATCATGCATTGTGGGTTTGAATCAAGATCCTTCTCCCAGTACAGTTTATTCACCTCCTTCCTTCCCAGGTCAACCAAACTGTTATTCGCCTAAGTTCTTATCTTTATAAACAGAGACAATTGGCAATTTTAAGCCTCGTTTCCGTATTCAGTGACCGAAAATGAGAAAAAATACTTTTAATCCAGAAGCCTTTTTTGTTGTAGACCATGTTGTAAGTGGCTCCAAGAATTAATGGTATTTTAAACACGCATTATTATTTTCATCTGGGAGACGCTAAACCCGTATCGGCCAGACAGCGCCTCTGAGAATGGGAAACAATTAGATTCAATGATAGATATATAATTGCTGGTTCAATTCTTTTGATCAAAAACCCCCTCACCCGCGTCAAGGAACCTCCCTTGAGGGCAGACAGGGAGTAAGGAACCTCCATTGAGGGCAGACAGGGAGTAAGGAACCTCTATTGAGGGCAGACAAGGAGTAAGGAACCTCCCTTGAGGGAAGACAGGGAGTAAGGAACCTCCCTTGAGGGAAGACAGGGAGTAAGGAACCTCCCTTGAGGGAAGACAGGGAGTAAGGAACCTCCCTTGAGGGCAGACAGGGAGTAAGGAACCTCCCTTGAGGGCAGACAGGGAGTAAGGAACCTCCCTTGAGGGAAGACAGGGAGTAAGGAACCTCCCTTGAGGGCAGACAGGGAGTAAGGAACCTCCCTTGAGGAAAACAGGGAGTAAGGAACCTCCCTTGAGGGCAGACAGGAGTAAGATGACATTAAGGAATCAGTAGGAAGATCTTTGTAAGTCCACTAAGGAAAAGTAATATTACAAAGATATTACCTAAAAAAATCAAAATAACACTGGGACTGGGTGTCAGTGTATTGTTCCCCGCGATCCGCGCCACAACAAATACATACCAAGCGTTGCATGAGGTATTGTGATCCTTGGTATTATCTTCGTGTGGTAGGGCAAGCACTTGCTACTTGGAAAACGAGGCAGTGTAAACGAGAGTCATTCTAGACAAATGGTGCTCATAGGATGTGCGTGTTATCACGATGCATTGGGAATATGCATCGAGAAGTGTCTCAGTGTGTATGCGTCGACAGGTGCACATCCCTTAGAAGTATGTGCCTCTTAGGACATACAAAACTGAAGATGTACTTGTCTCAGTGTGCATGTATGCCGAGATATTTTTAGTGCGCACACACACACACACACACACACACACACAATATATATATATATATATATATATATATATATATATATATATATATATATATATATATATATATATATATATATATATATATATATATATATATATATATATAAACTAGTCGGCTGTCTCCCACCGATTCAGGGTGACCCAAAAGAAAGAAAATCCCCATAAAGAAAAATACTTTCATCATCATTCAACACTTTCACCACACTCATACATAATCACTGTCTTTGCAGAGGCGCTCAGATACGACAGTTCAGGTGTCCTTCCAAACTGCCAATATCCCAAACCCCTCCTTTAAAGTGCAAGCATTGTACTTCCCATTTCCAGGACTCAAGTCCGGCTAACCGGTTTCCCTGAATCCCTTCACTAAATATTACCCTGCTCACATTCCAACTGCTCGTCAGGTCCCATAAACCATTCGTCTCCATTCACTCCTATCTAACACGCTCACACATGCTTAATGGATATGCAAGCCCCTCGCTCACGAAACCTCTTTTACCCCCTCCCTCCAACCTTTTCGAGGACGATCCCTACCCCGCCTTCCTTCCCCTACAGATTTATATCTCTCCAAATCATTCTACTTTGATCCATTCTCTCTAAATGACCAAACCTCCTCAACAACCCCTCTTCAGCCTTCTGACAAATACTTTTAGTAACTCCACACCTTCTCCTAATTTCCACACTCCGAATTTTCTGCAAAATATTTACACCACACATTGCCCTTAGACAAGACATCTCCACTGCCTCCAGGCGCCTCCTTGCTGCAGCATTTGCAACCCATGCTTCACACCCATATAAGAGTGTTGGTACCACTATACTTTGGTACATTCCCTTCTTTGCCTCCATGGACAACGTTTTTTGTCTCCACAGATACCTCAACGCACCACTCACCTTTGGTTAACCTCATCCTTCATAAACCCCTTCGCTGACAAGTCAACTCCCAAATATCTGAAAACATTTACTTCTTCCATACTCCATACTCCAATGTGATATCCAATTTTTCTTTATCTAAATCGTTTGATACCCTCATCACCTTACTCTTATCTATGTTCACTTTCAATTTTCTACCTTTACACACCCTCCCAAACTCGTCCATTAACCTTTGCAACTTTTCTTTAGAATCTCCCATAAGCACAGTATCATCAGCAAAAAGTAACTCTGTTAACTCCCATTTTGTACTTGATTCCCCATAATTTAATCCCACCCCTCTCCCCAACACCCATGGTGACATTACACATCCGTGTCTAAGACCTACTTTTACCGGGAAGTAATCTCCCTCTCTCCTATATATATGAAAGACAAGCCACGAGGGGTAGAAATCTTTAGCTCAAGTACTTTCACACTTCTCAGTGCGTCATCAGGAGCTATGCAATGTTGCAAGAGAGCAACTAAAGCAGGGAGAGAGTTCTCAGAGTAGCGTTGTGCGGATGTGTCACCGTCCACGGTGACCCTTAGAATGGATTGTTATTATTCTGTGTAACCTTTTAAAATAATAAAAGATAGGAATAGAATGTTCTCTTTGTCCGTTTAAATGTCCTGTCCTGGGGTACTGAATGTCCTGCTTTGGGGTACTCGAATTTTCTACCGAGGTACTCAGAAGTATCTTTTCCTAAATATTGTCTACTATTCTCCTCAGTGTCGGTTAATATTCCTTACTTGGGAATCTTCTATGCCTCTCCGATAATATTTCTATGATTTAAATTTCTACTAATACCCTTTAACCTCTCCTTATGTTATCTGGTAATCTTGTGTGCTTGTCACTGTATGGTACACTAACAGCTAAACGCGTTATGTAACCATTCACAGCTGACGTGTTATGAAGTTTTGGTTCGGAGACACTGGTCGAGTGTCACCAATACATCAACCCACCTGGCATGATGAGCAATCCTGTGATTTTGCATAGCATTGTTGTTTAAGGTTGTGTACAATGGACTCTACTAAATAACTATCGAGCTTGTATAACCCATAATTTGAGTTATATACTGTATTCCTTTCATGTTTCAAGACAGAAGATTCAATTATGTTTCTTTCCCTGACAGAACTGTTTGGTATTATAATCTGGGCAGCATCCAGCATCCCGGTGGGTGATTACAGGAACTAACGTGGTTAAAGATAGCGTTCGACTCCTGCTCTGTCCTGACTGAGTATTTATGTTGGGTTATTCTGGTTTCCAGAAATTTATCTGTTTGACCAATGTATGAGAGAGGACACTCAGTACATGGGACCTTGTAAACCCCACCAACTTTATTGGAGGAGTGTTGGAGGAGTGTTGGAGGGTGTGTTGGAGGGTGTGTTGGAGGGTGTGTTTTTAATCAGTCTTTGTTCACAAGAAGATACATATCAATGTATTTTATACTAACTGTCGAAGCGCCAAAAATAAAATTAACGAATTACGTTTTGTAGCATGTGCTGGGAACTTTGATGTCATTGCAATAACTGAAACATGGTATAATACCAAGAGTCGGGATATGATTGCTGAGCGTCATATTCAGGGGTTTAAGTTGTTCCATGTAGATAGATATAATGGGAAAGGGGGTGGAGTTGCATTATATGTACGAGAAAATATAAATTGCTGCATAAAAACAGGCATAAAAATAGATGGATCATTAACAGAATCTATTTGGGTAGAGTTTCTAAAAGGTCAAGAAAAACTGATTCTAGGTGTAATATACCGACTTCCAGGCTTGGATCATGATAGAGGGAGACTTCTTTGGGACGAAATTGTTAGGGCTTCTAGACACAATAACGTAGTGATAGTAGGGGATTTTAACTTTAGTCAAATTGACTGGACTTCTTTGACCGGTAATCTGGAGTCCAGTGACTTTATGGAAGTAGTTCAGGACTGTTTTCTGAAGCAGTGTGTGACGGAGCCTACCAGAGGTAATAATTTGCTCGACCTAGTCTTGTCAAATAAAGAAACTCTTGTAAATAATCTGAAGATCACTGAAGAGCTTGGAGCTAGTGATCACAAATCCATTACTTTTAATATTACCTGGGAATACGAGAATAGGGATAATACGGTAAAAGTTCCTGATTCTCGTTCTGCCGATTATATTGGACTTAGAGAACACCTGTCTAATCTCGACTGGGGTAATCTGCTAACGATTACGATGGGATCTGCGTTTATGATTTTTTCTTAATAATGTACAACGTGCACAGAGTATGTTTATTCCCCAGAGAGAATTTAGGTCAAATAATAACGATCCCAAATGGATTAACAGGAGGCTAAAACATCTATTAGGGGAGAAAAGAGGAATTTCTAGGCGCATCAAAAGAGGAGATGTTAACCTTATTGACCAATATATTCAGTTTAAAAGGGAAGTAAAAAAGGGGATTAGAAAGGCTAAACGTGACTATGAGATTAAGGTTGCTAATGAATCAAAGACTAATCCAAAAGGGTTCTTTCAAGTGTATAGGACGAAGGTGAGGGAAAAGGTAGGTCCTCTGAAAATTGGGAATGGACAGCTGACGGATAACGAACTGGAAATGTGTTCTCTATTTAATGACTATTTTTTGTCAGTCTTTACACAAGAAGACGTAAATGAGATTCCAGAAATTAACAATTATTCAGTTCCTGAAGAATTCAAATTAACTAATATTACTGTCACGAGGGACATGGTTATCAAACAGATAGATAAACTGAAGCAAAATAAGTCCCCGTGACCCGACGAGTTGTTTTCCAGGGTACTTAAAGAATGCAAGATGGAACTTAGTCAGCCATTAACGAATGTGTTTAATACGTCCATCCTAACTGGTGTTGTTCCAGAGATGTGGAAGATAGCTAATGTAGTTCCTATATTCAAATCAGGGGATAAGTCAATTCCATAAAATTACCGTCCAATAAGCCTCACGTCTACAGTAGGCAAATTATTAGAATCAATTATAGCTGATATTATTAGAAGTCACCTTGAAGAACATAATTTGATTAATGAATCTCAGCATGGGTTTACGAGAGGTCGTTCCTGCCTGACAAATTTACTGACGTTTTTCAATAAAACATTTGAGGCAGTAGACATTGATAAAGAATATGATATAGTTTACTTGGATTTCAGTAAGGCCTTCGATAGAGTACCTCACAAGAGACTCTTAAGAAAGGTGGCAGCTCATGGTATAGGAGGTAAAGTTCTAGCATGGATAGAGGCATGGCTTACCAATAGAAAGCAGAGAGTTTCCATTAATGGGGTCAAATCTGAATGGGGATTAGTCACTAGTGGCGTTCCACAAGGATCAGTTTTAGGTCCATTGTTGTTCATAATTTACATAAATGACCTTGATGAAAAAATTGCAAGTGACATGAGTAAATTTGCTGATGATACAAAAATAGGCCGTATAATTCATTCTGAGGAGGATACCAAATTAATGTCTTGGTCTGAAAAGTGAATAGTGGTCCAGAAGAAGATAAATTATGTAATATCACAGTCACTAGCGAAATGGTTATGAAACAACTAGACCGACTGAAACATAATAAATCGCTGGATCCTGATGAGCTTTTTGTAAGGGTTCTTAAGGAATACAAAACGGAACTCTGTGAACCATTAAGTAACATTTTTAATTTATCTCTTCTAACAGGTGTAGTGTCTGATATGTGGAAGATGGCTAATGTAATTCCTATTTTTAAAGCAGGGGACAAGTCACTACCGTCAAATTACCGCCCAATAAGCCTGACCTCAATTGTAGGCAAATTACTAGAGTCAATTATAGCTGATATTATAAGAAACCATCTCGATAAACATAATTTGATTAATGATACTCAGCACTAAGGGGTGAGGCCATGACTAGCCCCATCACTTGTTTATACATGGTGGGCCAAAAGTAGGCTTACACTTAGTAAGCCTACTTTTGGCCCAGGAGTTAAGTGGACTTAACTCCTGCACTAAGCTTAATAACATTTCCAAAACGTAAATAAGGGATATGGAATACTGGTTTGGAATTATGGTTTGGATAAATTAAATCGAAAACGTGAACAAATAGTGAAATAACTTTAGCCTACTTTTGGCCCACCCTGTATGTCTTGTCTTTTTCCACATCTTGTCGGTATCACAATACCATTTTTCCATTACTGGTCTTGTATGTTGCAGCAATGTTATTTTGATTTACTTTTCTTGGGTTACTGTATTGTTTTTCTGTGTTGTCGTACTGTTTTATTTGTGTTTTATGAGTTTCTTTAGTGTTTTCAGTGTTTCTTTACTGTTTTGTGTCACTATACTGTTTAATGTTTTTCTCTACTGTTTTATGTTATTGTCCTGTTCTTACATGTTACTGTCTTTATATTAGTGTACTTATTGTAAGTTACTGTAGTGTTCTTGATTGTAAACTGTCGGTTGATACCGACATATCGTGGTAAAGGTCACTTGTATTCTGAACTGTACTTTAGTGTTTTTTTTTCCAATGTACTTTATTTGTGTTCTGCTGGACCGATTTTGTGTAAGTCTTTACTGTTCTTGTATGTTGACGTGTTGGCTGTATCCCTGATCCTTTATTCTCAGATAAACTTCCATTAATGTATAAAGTATTTTAGGTGGAAAATTTGTAACATTTTGTATCGATTTTTAATACAACATCGAAAGTCGTACTAACCCTAAAGGCTTAAGTCGCAAAAGAATCAAATACTGTATTTGCATAGAAATATTTCTATGCAAATAGAGAACTTGAGGAGTTGAGTCATCTCCAGGAGGAAGTTGTAAGTGTAATAACTACTGTCAACTTTAACACTAATTATGAAGCACAACAAAAATATATAATAGAAAATAGATAATTACGAAATGTTAATTAACTCGTATAAAACGTATGAGAAATTTAAATAATACAGTAAGAAAGGAAATTAAGTTTACACTGTTTGGGTAATTAAGGTATTTTTTAAAATAATTATGAAATAGAATTAATATATCAAGTACAATAATAACTGAATATATTTTAAAATGAAAAGCGAAATCAAAACACTTACAACGTCACATATGTGAGAGCTGCTTGTGTCTGCTTACACAACTGTGCTTGTGTCTGCTTACACAACTGTGCTTGTGTCTGCTTACACAACTGTGCTTGTGTCTGCTTACACAATTGTGCTTGTGTCTGCTTACACAGCTGTGCTTGTGTCTGCTTACACAACTGTGCTTGTGTCTGATTACACAACTGTGCTTGTGTCTGCTTACACAAATGTGCTTGTGTCTGCTTACACAACTGTGCTTGTGTCTGCTTACACAACTGTGCTTGTGTCTGCTTACACAACTGTGCTTGTGTCTGCTTACACAGCTGTGCTTGTGTCTGCTTACACAACTGTGCTTGTGTCTGCTTACACAACTGTGCTTGTGTCTGCTTACACAACTGTGCTTGTGTCTGCTTACACAACTGTGCTTGTGTCTGCTTACACAACTGTGCTTGTGTCTGCTTACACAACTGTGCTTGTGTCTGCTTACACAACTGTGCTTGTGTCTGCTTACACAACTGTGCTTGTGTCTGCTTACACAACTGTGCTTGTGTCTGCTTACACAACTGTGCTTGTGTCTGCTTACACAACTGTGCTTGTGTCTGCTTACACAACTGTGCTTGTGTCTGCTTACACAACTGTGCTTGTGTCTGCTTACACAACTGTGCTTGTGTCTGCTTACACAACTGTGCTTGTGTCTGCTTACACAACTGTGCTTGTGTCTGCTTACACAACTGTGCTTGTGTCTGCTTACACAACTGTGCTTGTGTCTGCTTACACAACAGTGTTTGTATCTGCTTACACAACTGTGCTTGTGTCTGCTTACACAGCTGTGCTTATGTCTGCTTACACAACTGTGCTTGTGTCTGCTTACACAACTGTGCTTGTGTCTGCTTACACAACTGTGCTTGTGTCTTCTTACACAACTGTGCTTGTGTCTGCTTACACAACTGTGCTTGTGTCTGCTTACACAACTGTGCTTGTGTCTGCTTACACAGCTGTGCTTGTGTCTGCTTACACAGCTGTGCTTGTGTCTGTTACACAACTGTGCTTGTGTCTGCTTACACAGCTGTGCTTGTGTCTGCTTACACAAATGTGCTTGTGTCTGCTTACACAACTGTGCTTGTGTCTGCTTACACAACTGTGCTTGTGTCTGCTTACACAACTGTGCTTGTGTCTGCTTTACACAACTGTGCTTGTGTCTGCTTACACAACTGTGCTTGTGTCTGCTTACACAACTGTGCTTGTGTCTGCTTACACAACTGTGCTTGTGTCTGCTTACACAACTGTGCTTGTGTCTGCTTACACAACTGTGCTTGTGTCTGCTTACACAACTGTGCTTGTGTCTGCTTACACAACTGTGCGTGTGTCTGCTTACACAACTGTGCTTGTGTCTGCTTACACAACTGTGCGTGTGTCTGCTTACACAACTGTGCTTGTGTCTGCTTACACAACTGTGCTTGTGTATGCTTACACAACTGTGCTTGTGTCTGCTTACATAACTGTGCTTGAGTCTGCTTACACAACTGTGCTTGTGTCTGCTTACACAACTGTGCGTGTGTCTGCTTACACAACTGTGCTTGTGTCTGCTTACACAACTGTGCTTGTGTCTGCTTACACAACTGTGCTTGTGTCTGCTTACACAACTGTGCGTGTGTCTGCTTACACAACTGTGCTTGTGTCTGCTTACAAACCTGTGCGTGTGTCTGCTTACACAACTGTGCTTGTGTCTGCTTACACAACTGTGCTTGTGTCTGCTTACACAACTGTGCTTGTGTCTGCTTACACAACTGTGCTTGTTGTAAACAAACACCTGAGAGTTAGAGACCAAAAATTTCACTTGTGTTCACTAGTTTATGTATTTAGTAAAACAGGAAGAGTAATGAGTATCTGAATAATAACGATGTTTCCCACAAATATGTTTACAGTCTTCATGGAAATTAATAATCACATAATCACTTAAAACATAAATAAACATAAGTGTCTCACAGTGTCTTAGTACAAGACGGTATGGGTCATATAGAAGTTGCATCACACACAACACCTCAGCACAAGTACCATGGTGTACAACTCACTAGCACAAGTACCATGATGTACAACTCACTAGCACAAGTACCATGGTGTACAACTCATTAGCACAAGAACCATGGTGTACAACTCACTAGCACAAGTACCATGATATACAACTCACTAGCACAAGTACCATGGTGTACAACTCACTAGCACAAGTACCATGGTGTACAACTCACTAGTACAAGTACTATGATATACAACTCACTAGCACAAGAACCATGGTGTACAACTCACTAGTACAAGTACCATGATATACAACTCACTAGCACAAGTACCATGATATACAACTCACTAGCACAAGTACCATGGTGTACAACTCACTAGTACAAGTACCATGATATACAACTCACTAGCACAAGAACCATGGTGTACAACTCACTAGTACAAGTACCATGATATACAACTCACTAGCACAAGTACCATGGTGTACAACTCATTAGCACAAGTACCATGGTGTACAACTCACTAGTACAAGTACCATGATATACAACTCACTAGCACAAGTACCATGGCGTACAACGCACTAGTACAAGTACCATGGTGTACAACGCACTAGTACAAGTACCATGGTGTAAAAATCACTACCACAAGTTACATGGTGTACAACTGACTAACACAAGTACTATGATGTACAACTCACTAGCACAAGTACCATGGTGTACAACTCACTAGTACAAGTACCATGGTGTACAACTCACTAGCACAAGTACCATGGTGTACAACGCACTAGTACAAGTACCATGATGTACAACTCACTAACACAAGTACCATGATGTACAACTCACTAGCACAAGTACCATGATGTACAACTCACTAGTACAAGTACCATGGTGTACAACTCACTAGCACAAGTACCATGGTGTACAACGCACTAGTACAAGTACCATGGTGTACAACTCACTAGCACAAGTACCATGGTGTACAACTTACTAGCACAAGTACCATGGTGTACAACTGACTAGCACAAATATCAGTTCTTTGTTTTCCACAACACTATTAGACTTACACCATTGAATTTACACTACTGGACTTACACTACTGGACTTACACTATTGAACTTACATTTTTTTAACTCCTAAAATCTTCAAATTATGCTAGATGGAGCGAAGAGGAGAAGAATGTATAATAATTAACAGCTGGAAAGACAGAAATGCCAGACACTGCAGGAACTAGTGCCATACACTGCAGGAACTAGTGCCAGACACTGCAGGAACTAGTGCCAGACACTGCAGGAACTAGTGCCAGACACTGCAGGAACTAGTGCCAGACTGCAGAAACTAGTGCCAGACACTGCAGGAACTAGTGCCAGACACTGCAGGAACTAGTGCCAGACACTGTAGGAACTAGTGCCAGACACTGCAGGAACTAGTGCCAGACACTGCAGGAACTAGTGCCAGACACTGCAGGAACTAGTGCCAGACACTGCAGGAACTAGTGCCAAATATGATGACTGAAACAATTATTTACAAGAGCAGGAGACAGGTTAGAGGCAGCAAAATACCTCTAATGAAAAGCAGGACTACAATAAATGTAGTAAGAGAAAGAACGTTGAAGAAACTCTTGATCAGTTGGACGGAAGATAAACATTGTCGTAGTATACAATGAAACACCTGGATAATACTTAAGTAGGAATATTATAATGGTATACAATACTGTCAAGTAGATAAGTAAGACACATATGTAACTACAACGTATCTTTATTCCGAAACATATCTATTTGACATGACAGTAGATGTGCAAGAAGACAGTGCTGGTAGACTTGACTGACGAGATGTGCAGAAGCGTGCTGGTGTTGACAGCAGTAGATTGCACAGTGCTGGTAGATGATGACAGTAGATGCAAGAAGACAGTGCTGGTAGACTTGACACAGTAGATGTGCAGAAGACAGTGCTGGTGCTTGACATGACAGTAGATGTGCAAGAAGACAGTGCTGGTAGACTTGACATGACAGTAGATGTGCAAGAAGACAGTGCTGGTAGACTTGACATGACAGTAGATGTGCAAGAAGACAGTGCTGGTAGACTTGACATGACAGTAGATGTGCAAGAAGACAGTGCTGGTAGACTTGACATGACAGTAGATGTGCAAGAAGACAGTGCTGGTAGACTTGACATGACAGTAGATGTGCAAGAAGACAGTGCTGGTAGACTTGACATGACAGTAGATGTGCAAGAAGACAGTGCTGGTAGACTTGACATGACAGTAGATGTGCAAGAAGACAGTGCTGGTAGACTTGACATGACAGTAGATGTGCAAGAAGACAGTGCTGGTAGACTTGACATGACAGTAGATGTGCAAGAAGACAGTGCTGGTAGACTTGACATGACAGTAGATGTGCAAGAAGACAGTGCTGGTAGACTTGACATGACAGTAGATGTGCAAGAAGACAGTGCTGGTAGACTTCTTCAGTGTAATACAGAGGAGCAACATCAATGATCTTGTGTAGGAGAAATGTTTCGTAATAAAGATACCTGACAGTTAGAGAAGTATCTTACTTATCAATACGTAAGTACTTAAGATAAACCCAGGATGGTTAATAACCACAGTGTGTGTGCGTGTGTGTGTGTGTGTGTGTGTATGTGTGTGTGTGTGTTTGTGTTTGTGTGTGTACTCACCTAATTGTACTCACCTAATTGTGGTTGCAGGGGTCGAGACTCAGCTCCTGGCCCCGCCTCTTCACTGTCGCTACTGGGTCCTGCTCCCTGCTCCATGAGCTTTATCATACCTTTCTTAAAACATGTGTTCCTGCCTCCACTATATCATTCTCTAGTCCATTCCACTTCCTGACTACTCTGTGGCTGAAGAAATGTTTCCTGACATCCCTTGACTCATCTGAGTCTTCAGCTTCCAGTTGTGTCCCCTTGTTTCTGTGTTCCCTCTCTGAAACATCCTGTCACTGTCACCTTGTCAATTCCTCTCAGTATTTTTATGTCGTTATCATGTCTCCTCTACCTTCTTCCTCCAGTGTTGTTAGTCCTATTCTCAGCCTTTCTTCATAGACAGACCCCTGAGTGGGAACTAACCTTGTCGCAAACCTTTGCACTTTCTCTAGTTTCTTGACGTGCTTGACCAGAGTGTGGGTTCCAGACTGGTGCTGCATACTCTAGTATGGGCCTGACGTACATAGGTATACAGTGTTTTGAACGATTCTTTGTTAAGGTAACGGAACGCTAATTTTAAAGGTTTGCAGTCGCCCATATGCTGCCGCGGTTATCTGGTTGATGTGGCTTCCGGAGACGTGCTTGGTGTTATACTCACCCCAAGGTCTTTCTCCTTTGTTGAGGTTTGTAGCTTGTCCACCTAGCCTGTACTCTGTCAGCGGTCTTCTTTGTGTGCTGTTTGTGTGTGTGTGTGTGTGTGTGTGTGTGTGTGTGTGTGTGTGTGTTGTGTGTGTGTACTCACCAATTGTACTCCCTAATCGTTTGCTAGGTCGAGACTCAGCCTGGCCCCCTCTTCCTGTCTGCTACTGGGTCTCTCTCAACTGCTCCTGAGCTTTATCATACCTTGTCTTAAAACTATGTAGGTTCCTGCCTCCACTATCTTTCTCTAGTCCATTCACTTCCTGACTCTCTGTGGCTGAAGAAATGTTTCCTGACATCCCTTGACTCATCTGAGTCTTCACCAGTTGGTCCCTTGTTTCTGTGTTCCTCTGAAACAACCTTCACATCTACCTTAATTCCGGTATTGTATGTCGTTATCATGTCTCCTCGACCCTTCTTTCCTCCATTTGTTAGTCCTATTTCCTCAACCTTCTTCAAAGACAGACCCTGAGTTGTGGAACTAACCTTGGCAAACCTTGCACTTTCTCTAGTTTCCACGTACTTGACCAGGTCGGTTCCAGACTGGTGCTGCATATTCTAGTATGGGCCTGACTGTACACGTATACAGTGTCTTGAACAATTCCTTGTTATGGTAACGGAACGCTAATCTAGGTTTGCCACGCGCCCATATGCTCGCCACGTTTTTCGTGTGGTTGTTGTCTGTGTTGTGTGTGTTGTGTGCGTGTACCACCTAGTTGTACCCCACCTAGTTGTGGTTGCAGGGGTCGATCAAGCTCCTGGCCCCGCCCTTTACTGGCCCTACTAGGGTCACTCTCCTGCGCCATGAGCTTTATCATACCTCTGCTTAAAGCTATGTATAGAGCCTGCCTCCACTATCGCTCTAAACTATTCCACTTCCTGACAACTCTGTGACTGAAAAATACTTCCTAACATCTCTGTGATTCATCTGAGTCTTCAACTTCCATCTGTGTGTGTGTGTGTGTGTGGTGTGTGTGTGTGTGTGTGTGTGTGTGTGTGTGTGATGGTCGTGTGATGTGTGTGTGGCGTGTGTGGTGTGTGTGTGTGTGTGTGTGGTGTGTGTGTGTGTGTGTGTGTGTGTGTGTGTGTGTGTGTGTGTGTGTGTGTGTGTGTTGCTTTAGGAGAATAAAATTTCACATTACTTTTTTACATAAACGGTCAAACCTGCGGCAACACACTTACATTTCACTCTCCAACGTCATCGAATTATGTGGCAGTTTTTGTGAGGGTTTGAAGCTTAGCCACTCAGTGATTTGAAAGATATTTCAGCCATTCCAGGATGGTGTTAATGATTTCAATAACTTTAGTCACAGGACACGTTAACATGCAATTGTTCCATGAATATGATTCATGGAATGAGGTGTTCTTGAGTTGTGAGAGAAATAATTTACAACAATTGGACAGGGAAGAAAAAATCAGGCAACTTTTTGAAGATCCTCCTTACGAGATACCTAAACAAATTCAGGCAGTCTTTTTAAAGCCTCCCTTCAGGGTTACCTAATAAACTGGACACATAGTTCAATGAATGTGAATTATAGATTTTAATCTGCTTTAGTTATCGGTTGTTTTGTATCCTCTGGTTCTGATGTTATTTGATAGAAGTGAGAGACAGAATGATTCCACACGTCACTGAGGCACAACCTGACCTGACCCAGTGACAACAACTTCATGATCTACCACAAATGGTATTTCTTTAAGATAACGACCTGATAAATACGTTCATCTCTACAACCGCTTAATTATGGAAGGTAAAAAACAACACTTGTATTAGATAAAGCAAAGTAGACGCTGCAAATTATCTTACGAAAGATAAAGAGTTGCTAATAAAAAAATTTTAAATACGTCTCTCTCACTTTTTCACATCTTCACTTCTCTGACATCTTCTGTAATATGAGAAAACACTCGTAACCAAACACTCACACACTCAAATCAAACAATAAAACTTTGTGAAGAAAATAAAATCTTCAAGCTGCGAGACTCGACCTCCTGACAAAAGTAATTTCAGCGACCTTCTAATAACTTGGCTGGCAGGTCTTAATGTCTTGTTCACTGATCTTTTATTTACTAGTATGTTAACCTTCTGTTCCAGTGTTTTACTCTGTTGTTATTATATGTTGATGTACGATATTTGAGTGTTGCTGCTCTGTTCTATGTTACTGTATTGTTCTTGTGTTTTACGGCACAGTTCTCGCGTGTTGTTGTATTGTTCTTGTGTTTTACGGTACAATTCTCGCTTGTTGCTGTATTGTTCTTGTGTTTTACGGTACAGTTCTCGCGTGTTGTATTGTTCTTGTGTTTTACGGTACAGTTCTCGCGTGTTGTATTGTTCTTGTGTTTTACGGTACAATTCTCGCTTGTTGCTGTATTGTTCTTGTGTTTTACGGTACAGTTCTCGCGTGTTGTATTGTTCTTGTGTTTTACGGTACAGTTCTCGCGTGTTGTATTGTTCTTGTGTTTTACGGTACAGTTCTCGCGTGTTGTATTGTTCTTGTGTTTTACGGTACAGTTCTCGCGTGTTGTTGTATTGTTCTTGTGTTTTACGGTACAGTTCTCGCGTGTTGTTGTATTGTTCTTGTGATTTACGGTAAAGTTCTCGCGTGTTGTTGTATTGTTCTTGTGATTTACGGTACAGTTCTCGCGTGTTGTTGTATTGTTCTTGTGATTTACGGTACAGTTCTCAAGTGTTGTTGTTTTGTTCTTGTGTTTTACGGTACAGTTCTCAAGTGTTGTTGTTTTGTTCTTGTGATTTACGGTACAGTTCTCAAGTGTTGTTGTTTTGTTCTTGTGTTTTACGGTACAGTTCTCGCGTGGTTCCGGTACTGTTCTTGTATGTTGCTGTACTTTTTTGCATGTTACCCTACTGTTCTTGCCTGTTTAACTATCGTTATTTTGTGTTATCGTATTGTTCTCTGTGTAACAGCACTTGTGGTTTACAGTATTCTTTTTTATTTGTCACTGAACTGTTCTTGCTTTTCACTTTAGTGTTGTTGCAAGTTACAGTTCTTTTGTGTTGCTGTATTTTCCTCTCCCACCTTCCACAATAGTTTCTCCCATATTGTCATTCATGTCTCCCACAACAATTATGTCGACTCAAAATTCCCAAAATATTCACTTAACAATTCTCAGAATCCACATTCCACTCTTATCCACACTTATCTCCTCTATATGATTTTAATACAAATAAAAAATATTTTATCAGCCTATCCTTCAACCTGGTAAATTCGAGTCAATGTTTGTCTCCTATACTGCTGTTTCATGCACTATTATATTGCTGTATAATAGTGCAAAACGTTCAACAAAAATATATTATTTTGCAACAATGCTCTTCTTGTTACTTTTAACTTGTGTTATGTTAATCCATACATCCCCTTCCCTTTTTAGTCTGTGTTCACATCACTATGTAAATCACAGTTCTGATATACACATTTCCTGGTATACTCAGCAGACAATACACAAACATCTACTCTTCATATTGCTTAAACAATATTTTACAATTCTAACACTGTGTCTGGCAGTTGTTGAAGTGTATTAGAAGCAAGTGTGACACAACTAGACTTGTGAAGCTTTTGTTTTAAAACTCAGGTACTATTATTCTACATCAACACTGCTTCAGTAGTTTCAACAGTACGTAAACATTTGAAGGTTATAAACAGAGAATCACACTTCTGTTCACCTGTTAAGAATCTTTTGAAACAGTAATTGTAATATGCACCTGAATAAAACATTTTGCACAAATATGTTTACAATGAGAACAATTTTCCTTAAAGGAAAGTTATGAATAATGTTATATTTAACCGCTTATTACTTAGTTGTTTAGTCGTGTCAGCATGCTACAGTGTGAGGGCGAGGGTTGCTTCTACAGTGTGACGGTTGCGCAGAGGCATTGCTTCTGCAGTGTGAGGGCGAGGGTTGCTTCTACAGTGTGAGGGCGAGGGTTGCTTCACAGTGTGAGGGCGAGGGTTGCTTCTGCAGTGTGAGGGCGAGGTTGCTTCTACAGTGTGAGGGCGAGGGTTGCTTCTACAGTGTGAGGGCGAGGTTGCTTCTGCAGTGTGAGGGCGAGGTGTTACAGGAGCATTCTTCAGTGTGAGGGCGAGGTTGCTTCTGCAGTGTGAGGGCGAGGGTTGCTTCTCAGTGTGAGGGCGAGGGTTGCTTCTACAGTGTGAGGGCGAGGGTTGCTTCTGCAGTGTGAGGGCGAGGGTTGCTTCTACAGTGTGAGGGCGAGGTTGCTTCTGCAGTGTGAGGGCGAGGTTGCTTCTGCAGTGTGAGGGCGAGGTTGCTTCTGCAGTGTGAGGGCGAGGGTTGCTTCTGCAGTGTGAGGGCGAGGTTGCTTCTCAGTGTGAGGGCGAGGTTGCTTCTGCAGTGTGAGGGCGAGGTTGCTTCTGCAGTGTGAGGGCGAGGGTTGCTTCTGCAGTGTGAGGGCGAGGGTTGCTTCTGCAGTGTGAGGGCGAGGGTTGCTTCTGCAGTGTGAGGGCGAGGGTTGCTTCTGCAGTGTGAGGGCGAGGGTTGCTTCTGCAGTGTGAGGGCGAGGGTTGCTTCTGGGCAGTGTGAGGGCGAGGGTTGCTTCTGCAGTGTGAGGGCGAGGCTGGTTCTGCAGTGTGAGGGCGAGGGTTGCTTCTGCAGTGTGAGGGCGAGGGTTGCTTCTGCAGTGTGAGGGCGAGGGTTGCTTCTGCAGTGTGAGGGCGAGGGTTGCTTCTGCAGTGTGGGGGCGAGGGTTGCTTCTGCAGTGTGAGGGCGAGGGTTGCTTCTGCAGTGTGAGGGCGAGGTTGCTTCTGCAGTGTGAGGGCGAGGTTGCTTCTGCAGTGTGAGGGCGAGGTTGCTTCTGCAGTGTGAGGGCGAGGGTTGCTTCTGCAGTGTGAGGGCGAGGGTTGCTTCTGCAGTGTGAGGGCGAGGGTTGCTTACTGCAGTGTGAGGGCGAGGTTGCTTCTGCAGTGTGAGGGCGAGGGTTGCTTCTGCAGTGTGAGGGCGAGGGTTGCTTCTCAGTACGGGTTGCTTCGCAGTGAGGCGAGGGTTGCTTCTGCAGTGTGAGGGCGAGGTTGCTTCTGCAGTGTGAGGCAGGGCGCAGTGAGCATTGCTTCTGCATGTGAGCAGGTTGTCTCAGGTGAGCGAGGGTTGCTTCTGCAGTGTGGCAGGGCGTTAGGGAGTTGCTTCTGCAGTGTGAGGCGAGGTGCTCTAGTGTGAGGCGATTGCTTCTGCAGTGTGAGGGCGAGGTTGTTCTGCTTACTTGCTCTCAGTGTGAGGGCGAGGTGTTGACGTTCTGCAGTGTGAGGGCGAGGGTTGCTTCTGCAGTGTGAAGGTAGTGTGAGGGCGATTGCTTCTGCAGTGTGAGGGCGAGGGTTGCTTCTGCAGTGTGAGGGCGAGGTTGCTTCTGCAGTGTGAGGTTGCTTGAGGGGCGGGTTGCTTCTGCAGTGTGAGGGCGAGGGTTGCTTCTGCAGTGTAGAGGTGCTGAGGGTTGCTTCTGCAGTGTGAGGCGGGTTGCTCGCAGTGTAGGGATTGCTTCTGCAGTGTGAGGGCGAGGGTTGCTTCTGCAGTGTGAGGGCGAGGGTTGCTTCTGCAGTGTGAGGGCGAGGGTTGCTTCTGCAGTGTGAGGGCGAGGGTTGCTTCTGCAGTGTGAGGGCGAGGCTGCTTCTGCAGTGTGAGGGCGAGGGTTGCTTCTGCAGTGTGAGGGCGAGGGTTGCTTCTGCAGTGTGAGGGCGAGGGTTGCTTCTGACGGGTGTGAGGGCGAGGGTTGCTTCTGCAGTGTGAGGGCGAGGGTTGCTTCTGCAGTGTAGAGGGCTCGAGGGTTGCTTCTGCAGTGTGAGGGCGAGGGTTGCTTCTGCAGTGTGAGGGCGAGGCTGCTTCTGCAGTGTGAGGGCGAGGGTTGCTTCTGCAGTGTGAGGGGAGGGTTGCTTCTGCAGTGTGAGGGCGAGGTTGCTTCTGCAGTGTGAGGGCGAGGGTTGCTTCTGCAGTGTGAGGGCGAGGGTTGCTTCTGCAGTGTGAGGGCGAGGGTTGCTTCTGCAGTGTGAGGGCGAGGGTTGCTTCTGCAGTGTGAGGGCGAGGGTTGCTTCTGCAGTGTGAGGGCGAGGTTGCTTCTGCAGTGTGAGGGCGAGGGTTGCTTCTGCAGTGTGAGGGCGAGGGTTGCTTCTGCAGTGTGAGGGCGAGGTTGCTTCTGCAGTGTGAGGGCGAGGGTTGCTTCTGCAGTGTGAGGGCGGGGGTTGCTTCTGCAGTGTGAGGGCGAGGGTTGCTTCTGCAGTGTGAGGGCGAGGGTTGCTTCTGGCAGTGTGAGGGCGAGGGTTGTTGTGAGCGGTTGCTCATCTAAGATGTGAAGTGAAGGTTGCTCTGCAGTTGAGGCGAGTGATTGTTTGTTAATCTCTACAGTGTATTGTGGAAGTCTTTGATGAGGCGAGTATGCATCTCACTGTGTACTAGTGTAGTGTGATGGTGAGGTTGTACTCAGTGTGGGCTTGTGTTGAGTCTGTATGTGAGAGTTTTTGTGTGATGAGCTAATTAATATATAGTCTTGTGAATGAATATTGAACAGTAGATAGAGTTAACAGCTTGTCAGATGTATGCTCTAAGTGATGTGGAATTTCAAAATTACACTATGTGTGACTAGTGTAGTGTGGTGAGTTGTGTATTTGTGTTTACATAGCTGAAGTAAGATTTAGCTTGGAAAGTACTGTGTAGTTTGAACAGATACTGTGTGCTAGTCTTATAAGATATGTGAAGTAACAGAATTGTGTATAAGAGTGTGTCTTGATACCTAAAATATAATTACAGTCTTGTGTTGAACTTTGAACACTAATCTACGCACATAAAAACGTTCACAAATACTACTTCAAACTAAATAATTGAACAAACTAATAATTGACATAGGTACAATATTAAATATAAATATATGTTCAAAATTATCAATGAGTGGCCACTCCTTGGTGGGCTAACTGGGATAGAGATCTCTCTTGTCTCAGGTAGTCGACGTTCGGGTCTGTCCAGGTGGATGTTATTACAGAGCGTAGATTTTCTGCGTGTCCTCCTCTGTAATAACATCTACCTTCGTATACTGATATTAATACACTTGTGTAGTAATATCATATATGGCAGTGCTTCAAGGGTGGCTAAAACTGCTGACCTCAGGGAAGTGGTGAAGGGTGAATACCTGGAACCACTGGACCTGGGTGGGACTGCTGACCTCAGGGAAGTGGTGAAGGGTGAATACCTGGAACCACGGACCTGGGGTGGGACTGCTGACCTCAGGGAAGTGGTGAAGGGTGAATACCTGGAACCACGGACCTGGGGTGGGACTTGCTGACCTCAGAGAAGTGGTAAAGGGTGTATACCTGGAACCATGGACCTGGGGTGGGACTGCTGACCTCAGGGAAGTGGTGAAGGGTGAATACCTGGAACCACGGACCTGGGGTGGGACTGCTGACTTCTGGGGGAAGGGACTGGGTGAGGCATCAAAAATACCGAAAACAAAATCCAGAACTTCAGGGAAAGGGAAGACATCCGGGGGCCCACGGATGGATTCCTGGAGGGGACACATGAACCTGGGGAAGGCTTAGATGCAAGATCACTATGTGTAGGACAGGAAGTGGGGAAGGGAGAATATCTGAGGGGACACAGATGGACTCCTGGACACATGAACCTGGGGAAGGTAAGATTACTGAGTGTAGGACAGGAAGTGAGGAAGGGAGAATATCTGAAGGGACACAGATGGACTCCAGGACACATGAACCTGGGGAAGGTAAGATCACTGAGTGTAGGACAGGAAGTGGGGAAGGGAGAATATCTGAGGGGACACAGATGGACTCCTGGACACATGGACCTGGGGAAGGTAAGATCACTGAGTGTAGGATAGGAAGTAGGGAAGGTAGAATATCTGAGGGGACACAGATGAACTCCTGGACACATGAACCTGGGGAAGGTAAGATTACTGAGTGTAGGACAGGAAGTGGGAAGGGGACACAGATGGACACATGGATCTGGGGAAGGTAAGATTACTGAGTGTAGGACAGGAAGTGAGGAAGGGAGAATATCTGAGGGGACACAGATGGACTCATGGACCTGGGGAAGGTAAGATCACTGAGTGTAGGATAGGAAGTAGGGAAGGGAGAATATCTGAGGGGACACTGATGAACTCCGGGACACATGAACCTGGGGAAAACTTCAAAGTTAAAGACGAACCACTGGCCTCCACTGGCAGGGTCTGATAACTCAGAGATAACTCTGAGGCTGACAGTGGTTGCAAACAACTGCTAACAATAATAATAATAACAGTAATTATATATAATTATATATACTATTAGTTTCAGCTGCTGGTTTTCACCTAGCAGTATGTAGGTATCTGGGTGTTTTATTTAGTATGTCAATAATGTCTACAAGTATCATGTACTATTATTCTTATTAATATTATTATATATAATTAATACCTTATTATCTGTATACTTTGTTTTTTGTTTAAACATAAATGACATCACATATCCTTGTATGAAACCCATAGTGACATCACACATTGCCTAAGACCCACAGTGACATCATTCATCGTTATCTAAGACTCACAGTGACATCATTCATCGTTATCTAAGACTCACAGTGACATCATTCATCGTTATCTAAGACTCAGTGACATCATTCATCGTTATATAAGACACAGTGACATCATTCATCGTTATCTAAGACTCACAGTGACATCATTCATCGTTATCTAAGACTCAGTGACATCATTCATCGTTATCTAAGACTCACAGTGACATCATTCATCGTTATCTAAGACTCACAGTGACATCATTCATCGTTATCTAAGACTCAGTGACATCATTCATCGTTATATAAGACACAGTGACATCATTCATCGTTATCTAAGACTCACAGTGACATCATTCATCGTTATCTAAGACTCAGTGACATCATTCATCGTTATCTAAGACTCACAGTGACATCATTCATCGTTATCTAAGACTCAGTGACATCATTCATCGTTATCTAAGTATATGAGAAGAGTTATTCTTTAGTTATGGAACTGATCCCAACTGCACACAGTAATATCCGGTCCGTAAGATGCATCAACCATTACATGTTGACGTCGTTCAGAGGAACTAGTGGCCTCCTGGTGGCCGGGTCTGGAAACACAACTAACTCTGAGGTTCATAGTAGCCGCAAACTCTTGATTTTTTCCACTTTGTGGCAAATATCTCATGTGCTGATTGTGTAGGAATAATTAGACATGCAAATAACATCAGAAGTTAGAAGTATTCCAGGAAGACTTGACCTGGTGATCCAACACTTTTTACCTCCCGATGATCCAACTTGACCTGGTGATCCAACACACTTCACCTCCCGATGATCCAACTTGACCTGGTGATCCAACACACTTTACCTCCCGATGATCCAACTTCACATGGTGACTCAACACACTTAACATAGCTGAACCTATTGCCAAGAAACTTCTTCTACGCTATCCCACCTAGAACTCAAGAATGGTACACTGCAGGTCCTTTAAGTCACACAATGTTTTTAACTATCACACTACTTTTAAGACTGTCACATGCAGCTTTCTCCACCTGACCCAGCATTCTCCACCTGACTGTACCCTATATATATCTCCATGTTGCGCATTTTCCAGGTAGATCTGTCTGTGACTCGATAAAGCCCACTGCGTGGGCGAAACGTTGTCAATAAAGGATCACATTATACTGCTTATGTGTTTATTTTTCCACACTTTACCTCCCGATGATCCAACTTGACCTGGTGATCCAACACACTTTACCTCCCGATGATCCAACATGACCTGGTGATCCAACACACTTTACCTCCCGATGATCCAACTTGACCACCAAGCTTCCTACTGTTATTATATACTGTTCTTAACTTTGGAGCAGTTGAAGGATAGAGTTGTTATGTAAAGTAAAGTTTGCGAGTATGTGTTCCACATCGCTTTTCGTTTATGCATAGTACTGATTTCAGAGAAAAAAAAAGGCACTAAAGAAAATGTAAGAGGTAAGAGCAATAATTTAATAGAACACCAGAATCTTCCTCAATGTGTTGTCGAGTTTTCAAAGTTTTCAAAGTAATCATTATCCAGTGAATTTCCACAATGTTTTTCCAAGTTTTCCTTAAGATGTGAGAGGAGAAAGATAAACAATGCAGGAGGTAAGAGCAACAGTTTATTAGAACAAACACTACTAATTACATCTTCAGGTAAGCTGGCTAAGGTGTTGTGGATCCTTCAGATTGTTCACAGTCACCATTATCACCCGTCACCATCTTTCCTTAAGAATTACAAGAGATAAAAAGGAATAAAAAGGGAGATAAGATATGCTGTTGACCACCACACTCACACACACACCTCACACACACCACACACACCACACACACCTCACACACACCACACACACCACACACACCACACCACACACACACACACAACACACTCACACACACACACACACACACACACCACACACACACACACACACCACACACACACACACCCCACACCACACACACCACACACACACACACCACACACACACACACACACACACACACAACACACACACACACACACCACACACACACACACACCACACACACACACACCACACACACCACACACACCACACACACAGACACACACACAGACACACACACAGACACACACACAGACACCACACACACACACACCACACACACACACACACACACAACCACACACACACAACTCACACCCACAACACACACACACATCACACACACACACACACACACATACACACTCACACACACACACACCACACACACACACACACACACACCACACACACACTCACACACACCACACACACATCACACACACTCACACACACACACACACACACACACACCACACACACCTCACACACACCACACACACCACACACACCTCACACACACTCACACACACACACACACCACACACACCACACACACACACACACACACACACACCACACACACTCACACACACCACACACACACACACACACACACACACACCATACACACACCACACACACACACACATACACACTCACACACACACACACACACACACACACCACACACACCACACACAAACACACACACACTCACACACACACAGACCACACACACACACACACACACACATACACAGGGGCCAGGAGCTATGACTCAACCCCAGCAACCACAAATAGGTGAGTACACACACACACACAATTCATTGATAATGAACAAAACTTCCTCCTTCCATCTCTCCCTCCATCCCGCCATCCCTCCTTTCTTCCCTCCATGCCTCCTTCCCTCCCTCCCTCCCTCCACCACTCTTCCTATAGAGTGGTATCTTCTAAGCTTTCTAAGTCACACCACAAATCGCCCTGACACTTCCTTTCTCTAAGTAATTCCATCTTAGAACCTCTATTATAACCACGTAATTGATGTTTTTAATAGAATTCCTGTGACAAATAAGGTACATTTGTACCTTATTTGTATCATTAAGAGAGAAGTAAATAATGAAACTGTCACAGGAATAAGGTACAAATGTACCTGGACACAAATAAGGTACAAATGAACCTTATTTGTGTCGTCAAATGTACCTTGGAATTCTTATGCATTGTGAAGTAACTTTATTATAAAAATATTTCGCCCACAATAATAAAGTTATACATAGTAACACTAGAGACCTTGATATACATAGTAACACTAGAGACCTTGATATACATAGTAACACTAGAGACCTTGATATACATAGTAACACTAGAGACATTGATATACATAGTAAACTACTAGAGACCATTATAAAACATAGACATATACATACTAGAGACATTGATATACATAGTAACACTAGAGACCTTGATATACATAGTAACACTAGAGACCTTGATATACATAGTAACACTGAGACCTTGATATACATAGTAACACAGAGACCTTGATATACATAGTAACACTGAGATTGATATACACTGTAAACTAAGACATGTATCATAGTAACACTAGAGATCCTTGATATACATGGTAACACTAGAGACCTTGATATACATAGTAACACTAGAGACATTGATATACATATACACATTAGATTATTGTTATAGACCATAAACATGTATCATGATAATACCATAATCATAGATCACATTAAAGTCTCATACAAACAAGCACATATACATACATACAAACAAGCACATATACATACATAAAATTTTAATTAAGAAATTATATACTACTATGATATATAAATAGAAGGATAAAATTTAAAATAATTGGCCTCTCCATGGTGGTCTAACCGGACGGGAAGTTCTTCTCTTCTGGCTGGACTACGGTACCAGACTACCCGGGTGGATGTTCTCTTCTGGCTGGACTACGGTACCAGACTACCCGGGTGGATGTATTTACACAGCACAGATTTCTGTGTGTCCTCCTCTGTAATTACATCTGTCTGTATATAATGATATTAAAACACTTGTTCTAATATCATATATGGGTAGTGCTCCATGGGGAGGCTACATTTGAAGAGTTAAGTTCCTCTCTGAGGAAATGCTGTGTTTGGGGTTCACAGCTCTCAACGTCCCCCTCAAATGTACTATAACAGTTTCGCTTGTTCTTTTTATGGTACGAAGCTATTTTGTTAGCTGAGTGAGTGTGTGAGTGTAATGCACATTATTACACATTGTTAATGAATGTTGAGTGTGTGTGGGGAGTATAGAGCACATTAACACAGTGTCAAAGAGTGCAGAGATCGACCAAGTCGATCAATATAGATCGAAACATCGTTTCGTTAAAAGGCTGTCCTGCAAAGAATGTGTTATCTTCACCTTTTTTAAATAGCACACAGCATCAACTTGGTAATTTAATATAGCAAAGTAAGTGTTGTGAGTAATTATCATAGTCACAGAAGACACAAATATTATGAAAATGACTATTGTCCTAACACTATTATTTACCTGTTCAACATTCATTTCTCTGTATCACTGAGATCATCATCAACTGCAAGACCAGTTAGAAATAACTAATATTTATAACTTACATAGCTGCAGTTACTTGTCCCAGCAAACATTCTCAACAAGTCAAAGATATGAAATGGAATTATTGATAACAATTTGAACATCAGTCCGATGCTAGAAATTACAAAATTTGATCCTAACATCTAAAACTTGTTTAAAAAACACTCCAAGAATTTGTAATGACAACTACTACCTAAATGGTAAATAAATTGTTTATTTACATTTATACTATACATTTTCAACCGCTGAAAGAAGACTAAAGATCACACAGTGAAGTTTTATTACATATCATTGAAAAGTTAGAGCAGATGATTTATGTCTAAGACAGAGTTGTTTATAGTCAGGGTCGCTACTTCACCTGTAATTCACTCTACACCTTCACCTGTAATCCGCCCTTACTATGCTAATTTCATTCTTATCCCCGTTCACTTGTTCGTGGTAGTACACCACCGTATGTCCTCGGACCAAGAGTAACACACCTAGCTAGGCTGGGTGCTTGGTTCTTGTAGGATTGTGTGGTCCTTTGAGCTAAGGCGTCATGTGATTTTCACTCACCACAAGGTGCTTAATTTATATACATGCGGAACAGCCACTGTGAAAAAAAATAGCGAATTTCCAAGCGCTTTCGTGACTTCTCACATTATCAAGGCACTATAAAAACAAAAGGTTAGCAGGAAGGCATTTAAGGATGAGACTACACCTCGCTGCCACCCCACAACAACATCTGACTTTTTATGATGATGTAGGTAGGTAGTCAGTGACCAGTGTAACACAGCTTATATTCTACCCAAAAATTTGTCTAATGTACCTTAAATTCTTCCCAAATTTTATTAATTATAATTGAATCCAAATTATATAAACCAAATGAAATATTCATATTATTTCAACTACTTTTATAAAATATTCATTATATCTGTCACCATTGATATAACTTTTTCACCTTTTGAAAATATATTAGATGGTTAAAATCTCTCACATGAATAAACAGAGCATTAGAATATTGTCACCTTGAAATGCTATATTTATGTTGTTTTAACCTAAGTTCAAGACTTTTACCAGTTTGACCGTAATAAACTTTATCACATATTTGACAAGGGAAATTTTTTTATCAAAAGTTTTTTTACTGTAACAAGATTTTTAAATACAACTTTGATATTAAAATTCTTAAGTAGAGAAGGTATATCAACCAAGTTTTCATGGTAAGGGAGAACCAACATATTTTTAGTTGAATAAGGTTGGCTTTAGTATTTTAGATCATTAGTTATTTCATAAATTTTGGATATTTCTTCATCTATGAACTCTGGACTACAAATACGTAAAGCTCTCAAAAACATTGATGAGAATGCCAACAGTTTAACTATCTTGATGTGAAGAATAATAGTGTACATAGGAACAGTTATTTGTTGGTTTTCTGTAAAGTTTAAATTTAAAATCATTGTTACCCTTAATAATTAAAACATCTAGAAAAGGCAATGAGTTATTTACTTCGAACTCAACAGTAAAATTTATAGAATAAACTAATCTATTTAAGTTAACAAGAAAATGGTTTATGTCTACATTCTTAGGCATAAGACAAAATATCATAAACATATCTATGCCACTTAGCTTTATTAGGAAGGATTGTGTTAAGCAATCTTGTTTCAAAAAATTCCATGAATAAATTACTAAGAACATGTGAGAGAGGATTTCCCATTGCCATACCAAACTTCTGAGTGTAAAACTCATCATTAAATACAAATTTAAGTTTAATGATAGTAGGAACTGGCAATGGTAAATCGTAATTAACAAGTTCTTCAGATAAGAAACTTAAAAAATCATTAACTGGAACTTTTGTGAACAAGGAAGTAACATCAAAGCTAACCATGTTGAAATCATTTGAATTTAAGTCAGTCAAAGTGCTTAATTTATCCACTAAATCTATGTTGTTTTTAACATTAAAATTAGAAATTTTTCCAACAATTGGGCTCAAAATATCAACAAGCCATTTAGATAAGTTATAAGAAACTGTATCTATAGAGCTAATAATTAGTCTAACTGGATTACCTGGTTTGTGCGTTTGTATTAATCCATACATATAGGGTAAAGATGGATTAGTGGAAATATTTTTTTTAATTAATTCATCTTTGCCTTTCAGTAGATGTTTTATTGTTTTATTGAAATTGCTGTTAACAGTTTCTAAGGGATTCCTTCTAAGTTTAAAATAGGTTTCAGTACCATATAAGAGAGTATTCATTTTATCTTGGTAATACCTGGAGAGAGTTCCAGAGGTCAACGCCCCTGCGGCCCGGTCTGTGACCAGGCCTGTGATCAGTTTCTTTCAAAATTACTATTGCATTTTATTTAATCTGCTTTAGTAGGATGCAATTTTTTATTATTAATAAGTGTATCATAAGACTTAAAGAATCTTTGAAGGCAATTGTTAATATTTTGTTTTAACATAGTTATATACCATCCCCTTACTAATATTAACTTCATCAGAGGATAAATCAGAACATTTTTCTAAGTTACGAAAAGCTTTAGCAATGTCATCATTATTAAGTTGTTTTGAAGTTGCAAAACTTAGACCCAAACTTAGAGCAGCAGTTGTATTTTTATGTAATATTTTATCAGATAAGTTAATTACCAAATTGTTATTAGCAGCTTTGTCCAGTCACTGTTTTCAATTAAAATGTCTATTTTTGTTTGTAGTTTGTTTTTGAGTTCATTACAAATTCTTCAGAGTTTATTATAGTAATGATCCAACATAATATGTTTCCATTCTGATGGAGAAAATTCTCCTTTAATCAGGTCATTCCATCAGAATGGAAACATATTATGTTGGATCATTACTATAATAAACTCTGAAGAATTTGTAATGAACTCAAAAACAAACTACAAACAAAATTAGACATTTTAATTGAAAACAGTGACTGGACAAAGCTGCTAATAACAATTTTGTAATTAACTTATCATGAAATATTAACACCACCGTGGCCCACTTCTGTCAGGGAGGCTGGAGTGGGAATAATACCACCGTGGCTACTGTCAGGGAGGCTGGAGTGGGAATAATACCACCGTGGCTACTGTCAGGGAGACTGGAGTGGGAATAACACCACCGTGACTATTGATGAGGTTGAAGATTTTGAATCCAAATTAACAAATCATGAATTATAAATAACAATGACTAATAATAATCAAATAATTATTTGCGACCACTGTCAGCCTCAGAGTTATCTCTGAGTTACCAGACCTTGCCACGTGGAGGCCAGTGGTTCGTCTTTAAGGTCCCCCCCCTCCCACTCGCCTTCCCCAGGTTCATGTATCCAGGAATCCATCCGTGGGCCCCCGGATGTCTCCCCTTCCTCACTTCCCTAAGGTCAGCCTCGTCTCTCTGTGTTCTCATCTCTGCCAGGAATCCATCCGTCCGCCTCCAGATGCTTTCCCTTCCTCACTTCCCCAAGGTCAGCCTCACCAACCTGTATTCTTGCCTTCCACAGGTTCATGTGTCCAGGAATCCATCTGTCTACCCTTCCCCACTTACCCAAGGTCAGCCTCAACAACATCCTTCCCCAAGTTCATGTATCCAGGAATCCATCCGTTCGCTCCCGGATGTCTTCCCTTCCCCACTTACCTAAGGTCGGCGGTGCCTTCCCCGGATCAGTGTCTCCAGGAGTCCACTTGTGTCAACTCAGGTGGACGCCCTTACGCACTTCCCCAAAGTCAGCCGTATTCTTGCCTTCCCCAGGTTCATGTATCCAAGAATCCATCCGTCTACCGCCGGATGTTTCCCATTCCCCACTTACCCAAGGTCAGCCTCAACTGCTAGTATTCATGCCTTCCCCATGTTCATGTATCCAGGAATCCATCTGTTCGCTCCTGGATGTCTCCCCTTCCCCACTTACCCAAGGTCAGCCTCAACAACAACCTTCCCGAAGTTCATGTATCCAGGAATCCATCATAAGAAACATAAGAACATAAGAAAGGAGGAACACTGCAGCAGGCCTGTTGGCCCATACTAGGCAGGTCCTTCACAATCCATCCCACTAACAGAATATTTGCTCAACCCAATTTTCAAAGCTACCCAAAAAATAAGCTTTGACAATTCTACCCACTCATGCGAGTCCACTCAAATCCAACCCCTCTCACTCATGAATTTATCCAACCTAAATTTGAAACTACCCAAGGTCCTAGCTTCAATAACCCTACTAGGCAGACTGTTCCACTCATCAACTACCCTATTTCCAAACCAATACTTTCCTATATTCTTTCTAAATCTAAACTTATCTAACTTGAATCCATTATTGCGGGTTCTCTCTTGGAGAGATATCCTCAAGACCTTATTTATATCCCCTTTGTTAATACCCATTTTCCACTTGTATACCTCGATCATGTCTCCCTCATTCTACGTCTTACAAGTGAATGTAATTTTAGGGTCTTCAATCTTTCTTCGTAAGGAAGATTTTTAATGCTATGTATTAATTTAGTCATTCTACGCTGAATGTTTTCTAACGAATTTATGTCCATTCTGTAATATGGAGACCAGAACTGAGCTGCGTAATCTAGGTGAGGCCTTACTAATGATGTATAAAGCTGTAATATAACCTCTGGACTTCTGTTGCTAACACTTCTTGATATAAATCCCAGTAATCTATTTGCCTTATTACGTACGCTTAGGCATTGCTGTCTTGGTTTAAGGTTGCTGCTTACCATCACCCCCAAGTCCTTCTCGCAATCTGTATGGCTAAGTTCTACGTTATTTAACTTATAAGTGCTTGGGTTATGGACACTCCCGAGCTTCAGAACCTTGCATTTATCTACATTGAACTGCATCTGCCACTTTTCTGACCACGAATTAAGTTTGTCTAAATCTTCCTGAAGTTCTATGACATCTATGTTTGAATCAATTATCCTACCTATCTTCGTGTCGTCGGCGAATTTGCTCATATCACTAGTAATTCCCTCATCAAGGTCATTGATATATATTATAAATAACAATGGGCCTAAGACTGATCCCTGTGGAACACCACTTGTTACAAGTCCCCATTCGGATTTAACCCCATTTATGCACACTCTCTGCTTCCTATTGGTGAGCCATGACTCGATCCATGACAGCACTTTTCCCCCAATGCCATGAGCTGCCACTTTCTTTAACAGTCTCTGGTGCGGTACTCTATCAAAAGCCTTACTAAAGTCTAAATAAACAATATCGAATTCTTTATCGTGATCAACACCCTCAAAAGCTTTACTGAAGAAGGTTAATAAATTAGATAGGCAGGAACGGCCCTCGTGAATCCATGCTGGGTATCATTAATCAAATTATGGTTATCTAGATGGCTTCTAATAATATCAGCTATAATTGACTCTAGTAATTTGCCTACAATTGAGGTCAGGCTTATTGGGCGGTAGTTTGACGGTAGTGACTTGCCCCCTGCTTTAAAAATAGGAATTACATTAGCCATCTTCCACATATCAGACACTAGATAAATTAAAAATGTTAGATATTGGTTCACAGAGTTCCATTTTGCATTCCTTAAGAACCCTTGCAAAAAGCTCATCAGGACCCGGCGATTTATTTTGTTTCAGTCGGTCCAGCTGTTTCATAATCATTTCGCTAGTGACTGTGATATTACATAATTTATCTTCTTCTGGGCCTCTGTAAAAATTAATTACTGGGATATTATTAATGTCTTCCTGTGTGAAAACCGAGAGAAAATAATTATTAAAAATAGAGCACATATCATTCTCCTTGTCAGTAAGATGCCCAAAGTTATTTTTAAGGGGACCTATCTTATCCCTAACTTTTGTTCTATAAACCTGGAAAAACTTTTTGGGTTAGTTTTTGAATCCCTAGCAACTTTAATTTCATAGTCCCGTTTAGATTTTCTTATTCCTTTTTAACGTCCCTCTTAATGTCAGTATACTGATTTATAAGATGACCCTCACCTCTTTTTATGCGCCTATAAATTCCTTTCTTCTGCCCTAAAAGATATTTGAGCCTATTATTCATCCATTTTGGGTCATTTCTACTTGATCTAATTTCTTTATACGGGATAAATGTTCTTTGGGCAGCCTGTATAGTGTTAAGAAAACTGTCATATTGATACCTCTCTTCTTCACCCCAGTCCACAGTTGATAAGTGTTCTCTAAGTCCATTATAATCTGCTAAGCGAAAATCTGGGACCATTACTGAATTATCCCTACTATCATACATCCATTCAATGCTAAAGGTAATTGACTTGTGGTCGCTTGAGCCGAGTTCCTCTGTAATTTCTAAATTATTAACAAGGGTTTCCTTGCTTGCCAGAACCAAGTCAAGTAGGTTATTTCCCTTGTAGGTTCTGTTACAAACTGCTTCAAAAAGCAATCCTTAACTACTTCTAAAAAGTCGTTAGATTCTAAATTCCCTGTCATGAAATTCCAATCAATCTGACTAAAGTTAAAGTCCCCTAGAAGTACTACGTTATCGTGTCTTGTGGCCTTAACAATTTCCTCCCAAAGTAGTCTCCCTTGTTCCCTATCTAAGTTTGGAGGACGGTAAATCACGCCTAAAATCAATTTTCACACCCCTCTGAAAATTCTATCCAGACAGACTCTGTATGTGTTAATTCAGACTTTATACCCGTTTTTATGCAACAATTTAAATGATCACGGACATAGAGTGCCACCCCACCCCTTTCCCGATACTTCTGTCTACTTGGAACAATTTAAAACCCTGAATGTGACATTCGGCAGGCAAGTCCCGATTTTCATATTAAACCATGTCTCAGTTATTGCAAAAACATCAATATTACCCGTACTTGCAACTAATCTCAACTCGTCCATCTTATTCCTAGCACTACGACTATTGGTGTAATATATATTTAGAGACCCTCCTTTCTCTTTACCCTTCCTGCTCATCTCTGTTTTTCCACTATACCTATTACTGTCCTTGTCATCTAGTGTCACTAGCTTTCCACTATCCACCTTATTCTGCCTATTACTAGTTCTCCTACAACTTATAATATTACTACACTGGGACTTCTCTGTTTTCCCCCCAAAACCCATACCACTAACTATTTCTAGTTTAAAGCCCTAACAGCTCTCTCCACTGCAGTTGCCAGTGCCCCCACCCCAGACCTGGATAAGTGAACCCCATCCCTGGCATACATGTCATTTCTGCCATAGAAGAGGTCCCAGTTGTCAATGAATGTTACTGAATTTTCCTTACAGCCAGCAATTGACACCAATTGCCCTGGACAGCCATTCATTTCCAACTCCTCTCCTTGGCAAAATACCACATATGACAGGGTTCCCACCCTTCTTCCTAATTATGTCTATTGCTGACCTAAACCTGCTAGTCAGGTCCTCACTCCTACGTCTGCCAACATCGTTGCCTCCAGCACTGAGACAGATAATAGGATTGCTCCCATTACCTCTCATGATGTCGTCCAGACGGCTAACAATATCCTCCATCCCAGCCCCAGGAAAGCAAACCCTCTGTCTCCTACTCCTATCAATCAAACAGAAAGCCCTATCCATGTACCTAACCTGACTGTCCCCAACAACAACAATGTTTTTACCTTCCTTTGTGTCTTTCGTCGTGACGCTCCCAGAAGTCGACTCACATTCATCGGGTAGCACGGAGAATGGGTTCGATGTTTCCACAACATTCTCCTGGGTCTTCGTTGTTTCTACATCTCCACCCGTCCTCTTGAGCCTTAACTTTGTCCCATGCGTTTTAGCCACTGTCCAGGTTCCTTTCCTGGCTTGAGGATTCTCAACAGGAGGATTACTACGAATCCTCTTGTTTTCCTCAGTCAGTCGCTGTATCTCAAGCTTAGCTACCCTCAGTTCTTCCTTCAGCTGCTGGTAGAGTAGCTCAAGAGAGGACATCTTCTTCAGATTGAGAGAGAGCACACAAGACACGTCTTCACTGAGTTAAGTCAGGTCCACCACTGAGTTAAGTCAGGTCCACCGTTCGCTCCCAGATGTATCCTCTTCCCCATTTACCTAAGGTCAGCGGTGCCTTCCCCGGATCAGTGTCTCCAGGAGTCCACTTGTGGACTCCCTTCCCCACTTCCCCAGAGTCAGCGGTTGCCACCCCCAGTGACCTTGCTGGGTGGAAACTTGGTCTTGTCTAGCTGGTCTACGGTAGAGACTGTCCAGGTGGGTGGAATTACTGGAGGTGACACACAGAAAACTGCGTCCAGTAATTCCACCCACCAAGACAGCCACGACCGTACACCAGCTAGACGAGACCAAGCTGTCACACAGTTCAGCCACCCAGGAGAGGCTAATTAAGAAAAATTGGGACTTCTATTTATGTTGCATTATGTATCTATAAAAAATACATTATTCTCAATTATGTAATTGAGTAAGTGTGTTTGTGAATGTTTTATTGTAGGTAGATGAGTGTCCGTGTGTTTATCTATGTGTTTACCTTCGTGCAAAAAGCTGTACCGGTTAATCAATTTTCTTTTTTGTTATTTATAGTTTGTATTTTCATCCTATGCAAAGATCCACAGGCGTACGCACTCACATTTTTCAACCACATTTACGAATCTCCACATTTACACATTCAGTTCTCTGTATCACACATACGCGCACATAAAAGTAAATCAGTGGTAAAATATACCTACAGGTGTGAATAAGACAATAAGTGAAGTCTGGCGTTTACTGACAAGATGTTTCGTCCACCAGGACTTTATCAATCTATCAGAGATTTATAAAGTCTACCAGTATTTTATCAATCAAAGATTGATAGTATTATAGAACAAAGTCCTATCTCTCGCCTCACTACTGAGAGACGCATTTCTAAAATTAGTTCTACAATGGTATGTTCACTGCAGAGTGATCTGAAAGCTGCGTTGCTGTCAGCACACCACTGGATGAATCTACAGACATTCAACATATGCCTCTGTTAGCTATGTTTGTTCGCTATGTTACAAATGATAGAAATGTAAAAGAAGAATTCTTAGACCTGATAAGTTTAAAGAAAACCACAGAAGATTTTAACATCTAAAATGCTCTTAACAAAGCTTTATTAAATACTAAACTACCATTACATAAAATTGTTAGTATTGCAACAGACGGAGCACCAGCTGTGGTGATTAACAGACGGAGCACCAGATGTGGTGATCAACAGACGGAGCACCAGCTGTGGTGATTAACAGACGGAGCACCAGCTGTGGTGATCAACAGACGGAGCACCAGCTGTGGTAGATCAAAATACTGGCCTAGTTAGGCAGTTGACACATGATCACATTATCCTGAATGTCTGTGTATCCAATGTATCATCCATCTTGAGCATTTAGTAAGTAACACTTCAAGCTCAACAATGTATCATCCATCTTGAACATTTAGTAAGTAAACACTTCAAGATCAACAATATATCATCCATCTTGAGCATTTAGTAAGTAAACACTTCAAGCTCAACAATGCATCATCCACCTTGAACATTTAGTAAGTAAACACTTCAAGCTCAACAATATATCATCCATCTTGAACATTTAGTAAGTAAACATTTTCAACTCAACAATGTATCATCCACCTTGAACATTTATAAGTAAACACTTCAGCTCAACAAGTATCATCCATCTTGAGCATTTAGTAAGTAAACACTTCAAGCTCAACAATGTATCATCCACCTTGAACATTTAGTAAGTAAACACTTCAAGATCAACAATATATCATCCATCTTGAACATTTAGTAAGTAAACATTTCAAGCTCAACAATGTATCATCCACCTTGAACATTTAGTAAGTAAACATTTCAAGCTCAACAATATATCATCCATCTTGAACATTTAGTAAGTAAACATTTCAAGCTCAACAATGTATCATCCATCTTGAACATTTAGTAAGTAAACACTTCAAGATCAACAATGTATCATCCATCTTGAACATTTAGTAAGTAAACATTTCAAGCTCAACAATGTATCATCCATCTTGAACATTTAGTAAGTAAACATTTCAAGCTCAACAATATATCATCCATCTTGAACATTTAGTAAGTAAACATTTCAAGCTCAACAATGTATCATCCACCTTGAACATTTAGTAAGTAAACATTTCAAGCTCAACAATATATCATCCATCTTGAACATTTAGTAAGTAAACATTTCAAGCTCAACAATGTATCATCCACCTTGAACATTTAGTAAGTAAACACTTCAAGATCAACAATATATCATCCATCTTGAACATTTAGTAAGTAAACATTTCAAGCTCAACAATGTATCATCCATCTTGAACATTTAGTAAGTAAACATTTCAAGCTCAACAATGTATCATCCATCTTGAACATTTAGTAAGTAAACACTTCAAGCTCAACAATGTATCATCCACTTGAACATTTAGTAAGTAAACACTTCAAGATCAACAATGTCATAAATTGCGTTTTAATAATTGTGAATTTCATTGAGACAAGTGAGGAAACACACCGTGAATTTAGAAATTTTATTGAGGAGCTGAAGCTTGAAGAAAAGTCAAGTGAGCTTTAAGTACCTTAAGTACCTTAAGAGAAGTAAATAATGAAACTGACTGTCACAGGAATTCTATTAAAAACATCAATTACGTGGTTATAATAGAGGTTCTAAGATGGAATTACTTAGAGAAAGGAAGTGTCAGGGCGAGTTGTGGTGTGACTTAGAAAACTTAGAAGATACCACTCTATAGGAAGAGTGGTGGAGGGAGGGAGGGAAGGAGGAATGGAGGGAAGAAAGGAGGGATGGCGGGATTGAGGGAGAGATGGAAGGAGGAAGTTTTATTCATTATCAATGAATTGTGTGTGTGTGTGTGTGTGTGTGTACTCACCTATTTGTGGTTGCAGGGGTCGAGTCATAGCTCCTGGCCCCTGTGTATGTGTGTGTGTGTGGTGTGTGTGTGTGGTGTGTATGTGTGTGAGTGTGTGTGTGTGTGTGTGTGTGTGTGGTGTGTGTGGTGTGTGTGTGTATGTGTGAGTGTGTATGTGTGTGTGTGTGTGTGTGGTGTGTGTGTGGTGTGTGGTGTGAGTGTGATGGTCAACAGCATGTTTACAAGTGTGGCATATCTTATCTCCCTTTTTATTCCTTTTTCTCTCTTGTAATTCTTAAGGAAAGATGGTGACGGGTGATAATGGTGACTGTGAACAATGTGAAGGATCCACAACACCTTAACAAGCTTACCTGAAGATGTAATTAGTAGTGTTTGTTCTAATAAAGTGTTGCTCTTACCTCCAGCATTGTTTATCTTTCTCCTCTCATATCTTAAGCAAAACTTGGAAAAAACATTGTGGAAATTCACAGTATAATGATTACTTTGAAAACTTTGAAAACTTTGAAAACTCGACAACACATTGAGGAAGATTCTGGTGTTCTATTAAACTATTGCTCTTACCTCTTACATTTTCTTTAGTGCCTTTTTTTTCCTCTGAAATCGTAATGCATAAAAACGAAAAGCGATGTGGACACACATCGCTTTTGAGAGGGACCTACCTATGTCGGGCAGGTTCTTCTCGGTAGTCAACTTCAACATTTCTCACCTGACCTTCACGTCACTATGCTTCCTATATACTCACGAACTCTGCTCAGGTAGATCTCTTTGTCACTTGATAAAGCCCACTGTGTGGGCGAAACGTTGTCAATAAAGACTCGCATTATACAGCATGTGTATCTACTTTTCCATTATGTCGGTATTGTATACCATTTATCTCTCTGTTATGTTAATATTACATAATAATATTACATAATAATACATAATACAGCAAAACATAACATAACAACACTCCCTCCCAAGTTAAAGAACAGTATATAACAACAGTAGGAAGCTTGGTGGTCAAGTTGGATCATCGGGAGGTAAAGTGTGTTGGATCACCATGTCAAGTTGGATCATCGGGAGGTAAAGTGTGTCGGATCACCAGGTCAAGTTGGATCATCGGGAGGTAAAGTGTGTCGGATCACCAGGTCAAGTTGGATCATCGGGAGGTAAAGTGTGTCGGATCACCAGGTCAAGTTGGATCATCGGGAGGTAAAGTGTGTTGAGTCACCAGGTCAAGTTAGATCATCGGGAGGTACAGTGTGTCGGATCACCAGGTCAAGTTGAATAATCGGGAGGTAAAGTTTGTTGAGTCACCATGTCAAGTTGGATCATCGGGAGGTAAAGTGTGTTGGATCACCAGGTCAAGTTGGATCATCGGGAGGTAAAGTGTGTTGAGTCACCAGGTCAAGTTGGATCATCGGGAGGTAGAGTGTGTCAGATCACCAGGTCAAGTTGAATCATCGGGAGGTAAAGTGTGTTGAGTCACCATGTCAAGTTGGATCATCGGGAGGTAAAGTGTGTTGGATCACCAGGTCAAGTTGGATCATCGGGAGGTAAAGTGTGTTGAATCACCATGTCAAGTTGGATCATCGGGAGGTAAAGTGTGTTGGATCACCAGGTCAAGTTGGATCATCGGGAGGTAAAGTGTGTTGAGTCACCAGGTCAAGTTGGATCATCGGGAGGTAGAGTGTGTTGGATCACTAGGTGAAGTTGGATCATCGGGAGGTGAAGTGTGTTGGATCACAAGATCAAGTTGGATCATCGGGAGGTAAAGTGTGTTGGATCACCAGGTCAAGTTGGATCATCGGGAGGTAAAGTGTGTTGGATCACCAGGTCAAGTCTCCCTGGAATACTTCTAACTTCTGATGTTATTTGCATGTCTAATTATTCCTACACAATCAACACATGAGATATTTGTCACAAAGTGGAAAAAATCTAGAGTTTGCGGCTATTATGAACCACAGAGTTAGTTGTGTTACCAGACCCAGCCACCAGGAGTCACTGGTTCCTCTGAACGACGTCAACATGTAATGGTTGATGCATCTTACGGACAGGATATTACTGTGTGCAGTTGGGATCAGTTTCATAACTAAAGAATAACTCTTCTCATATACTTAGACAACGATGAATGATGTCACTGTGAGTCTTAGGCAATGTGTGATGTCACTATGGGTTTCATACAAGGATATGTGATGTCATTTATGTTTAAACAAAAAACAAAGTATACAGATAATAAGTTATTAATTATATAATAATAATAATAATAGTAATAATAATAATAGTACATGATACTTGTAGACATTATTGACATACTAAATAAAACACCCAGATACCTACATACTGCTAGGTGAAAACCAGCAGTTGAAACTAATATTATATATAATTATATATAATTGTTGTTGTTTATTATTATTATTAGCAGTTGTTTGCGACCACTGTCAGCCTCAGAGTTATCTCTGAGTTATCAGACCCTGCCAGTGGAGGCCAGTGGTTCGTCTTTAACTTACTGTGTTTTTGAAGTTTTCCCCAGGTCCATGTGTCCAGGAGTCCATCTGTGTCCCCTCAGATATTCTCCCTTCCCCACTTCCTGTCCTACACTCAGTAATCTTACCTTCCCCAGGTCCATGTGTCCAGGAGTCCATCTGTGTCCTCTCAGATATTCTCCTTCCCACTTCCTATCCTACACTCAGTGATTTTACCTTCCCCCAGGTCCATGTGTCCCGGAGTCCATCTGTGTCCTCTCAGATATTCTCTCTTCCCACTTCCTATCCTACACTCAGTGATCTTACCTTCCCCAGGTTCATGTGTCCAGGAGTCCATCTGTGTCCCCTCAGATATTCTCCCTTCCCCACTTCCTGTCCTGATCTTGCAGCTAAGCCTTCCCCAGGTTCATGTGTCCTCTCCAGGAATCCATCCGTGGGCCCCCGGATGTGTTCCCTTTCCGAGTATTTTTGATGCCTCCCCCTCCCACCCCCAGAGGTCAGCAGTCCCACCCCCCAGAGGTCAGCAGTCCCACCCCAGGTCCGTGGTTCTAAGTGTTCATCCATACACCCTTCACCACTTCCCTGAGGTCAGCAAGTCCCACCCCAGGTCCGTGGTTCCAGGTATTCACCCTTCACCACTTCCCTGAGGTCAGCAGTCCCACCCCAGGTCCGTGGTTCCAGGTATTCACCCTTCACCACTTTCCTGAGGTCAGCAGTCCCACCCCAGGTCCGTGGTTCCAGGTATTCACCCTTCACCACTTCCTGAGGTCAGCAGTCCCACCCCAGGTCCGTGGTTCCAGGTATACACCCTTTACCACTTCTCTGAGGTCAGCAAGTCCCACCCCAGGTTCATGGCTCCAGGTATTCACCCTTCACCATTTACCTGAGGTCAGCAAGTCCCACCCCAGGTCCGTGGTTCCAGGTATACACCCTTCACCACTTCCCCGAGGTCAGCAAGTCCCACCCCAGGTCCGTGGTTCCAGATATTCACCCTTCACCACTTCCCTGAGGTCAGCAGTTTTAGCCACCCTTGAGGCACTGCCCATATATGATATTACTACACAAGTATATTAATATCAGTATACGAAGGTAGATGTTATTACAGAGGAGGACACGTAGAAAAATCTACGCTCTGTAATAACATCCACCTGGACAGACCCGAACGTCGACTACCTGAGACAAGAGAGATCTCTATCCCAGTTAGCCCACCAAGGAGTGGCCACTAGTGTAAATTTAGAACATATATTTATATTTAATATTGCACCTATGTCAATTATTAGTTTGTTCAATTATTTAGGTGTATTTGTGAACGTTTTATGTGCGTAGATTAGTGTTCAAAGTTCAACACAAGAGTAATTATATTAATTGAGCTCATCACACAAAACTCTTAAGACTCACACAAGTATCTGGGTGTACAACTCACTAGCACACTATACTGAGTTCACACAGTGAGTGTATATCGTCTCATCAAAGTCTTCACACAATACACTGTGAGTATATGACTACAAACACATCAGATGAGACTGAAGTGTTGAGAGCAACATTCCTTCACATCTTAGACTGAGCTGCCTTGCAGAAGCAACCCTCCCCGCTCGCCCTCACACTGCAGAAGACTAATGACGCCTCGCCCTCACACTGCAGAAGAACTTAAGCCCTCCTCGCCCTCCCCCCACTGCAGAAGCAACCCTCGCCCTCACACTGACTGCTGACACTAAACATACTGAAGTAATAACGCCGTTTAAAATATATACATTATTTCATAAACTTTCCTTTAAGGAAATTGTTCTGAATGTAAACATGTTTGTGCAATATGTATTTATTAAGGGACATATTACAAGTGATGTTTCAAAAGATATCTTAACGGGTGAACAGAAGTGTGATTCTCTGTTTATAATCGTCATATTTTTACGTACTGTGGAAACTACTGAAGCAAGAACAACTCAAGAACAACTCATTCCATGAATCATATTCATGGAACAATTGGCATGTTAACGTGTCCTGTGACTAAAGTTATTGAAATCATTAACACCATCCTGGAATGTCTGAAATATCTTTCAAATCATTGAGTGGCTAAGCTTCAAACCCTCACAAAAACTGTCACATAATTCGATGACGTTGGAGAGTGAAATGTAAGTGTGTTGCCGCAGGTTTGACCGTTTGTGTATAAGTTGTGTAAATTTTTTTCTCCTAACAACACACACACACACCACACACACATACACACACACACACACACACACACACATACACACACACACACACACACACACACACACTACACACACACAAAAACACACACACACACACACACACACACACACACACACACACACACAAACACACACACACACACACACACACACACACACACACTGGGGTTATTAACCATCCAGGGTTTATCTTAAGTACTTAAGTATTGATAAGTAAGATACTTCTCTAACTGTCAGGTATCTTTATTACGCAACATTTCTCCTACACAAGATCATTGATGTTGCTCCTCTGTATTACACTGAAGAAGTCTACCAGCACTGTCTTCTTGCACATCTACTGTCACGTCAAGTCTACCAGCACTGTCTTCTTGCACATCTACTGTCACGTCAAGTCTACCAGCACTGTCTTCTTGCACATCTACTGTCACGTCAAGTCTACCAGCACTGTCTTCTTGCACATCTACTGTCATGTCAAGTCTACCAGCACTGTCTTCTTGCACATCTACTGTCATGTCAAGTCTACCAGCACTGTCTTCTTGCACATCTACTGTCATGTCAAGTCTACCAGCACTGTCTTCTTGCACATCTACTGTCATGTCAAGTCTACCAGCACTGTCTTCTTGCACATCTACTGTCATGTCAAGTCTACCAGCACTGTCTTCTTGCACATCTACTGTCATGTCAATTCAGATGCTTTCATTGTCTCACTTATCTACTTACGACTGTTCCATTCTTGCACATCTACTGTCATGTCAAGTCTACCAGCACTGTCTTCTTGCACATCTACTGTCATGTCAAGTCTACCAGCACTGTCTTCTTGCACATCTACTGTCATGTCAAGTTCCGATGTCTCTACATCACTGTCTCTAGTTCCAGCACTGTCTCTACTTATTCCAGCTCCGCACTGTTTTCACTACCCATCTACACTGTTTCCACCTGCCAGTGTTTCCAGCCTGCCTGTATCACTGCACTGTGTCACATGCACTGTTCTTGCCAGCCTGCCAGCTGTTCCAAGACGTTTCTTCAACTGTTTCTCTCACTACACTGTTATTGTAGTCCTGTTTTCACTACTGTTTTTATCTCTAACACTGTTTCTCTTGCTCACTAGTTTCTATGTTCAGCTGCTGTTTTCATCCTTACTGTCTTTCCAGCCCTGCCACTGTTTTCCAGCCCTGCCACTGTTTTCCAGCCATGCCACTGTTTTCCAGCCCTGCCACTGTTTTCCAGCCCTGCCACTGTTTTCCAGCCCTGCCACTGTTTTCCAGCCCTGCCACTGTTTTCCAGCCCTGCCACTGTTTTCCAGCCCTGCCACTGTTTTCCAGCCCTGCCACTGTTTTCCAGCCCTGCCACTGTTTTCCCCTGCCACTGTTTTCCAGCCCTGCCACTGTTTTCCAGCCCTGCCACTGTTTTCCAGCCCTGCCACTGTTTTCCAGCCCTGCCACTGTTTTCCAGCCTGCCACTGTTTTCCAGCCCTGCCACTGTTTTCCAGCCCTGCCACTGTTTTCCAGCCCTGCCACTGTTTTCCAGCCCTGCCACTGTTTTCCAGCCCTGCCACTGTTTTCCAGCCCTGCCACTGTTTTCCAGCCCTGCCACTGTTTTCCAGTTGTTAATCATTAAACATTCTTCTCCTCTTCGCTCCATCTAGTATAATTTGAATATTTTATGAGTTCCCATTAGTGTAAGTCCAGTAGTGTACGTGCAATGGTGTAAGTCTAATAGTGTAAGTCCAATAGTGAAAGTCCAATAGTGTAAGTCCAATAATGATGTGGAATACATTGAACTGATGATGACATTGAAATTTCTCTGTACCTGAGTAATAACAATAATAATAATAATTACATTGCCAACACAACCATTGAGTTATTAAGTAAAATTTAATACTGAAGATTACGACTCTGTGGTGCAGTGGTCAGCACGACTCTGTGGTGCAGTGGTCAGCACGACTCTGTGGTGCAGTGGTCAGCACGACTCTGTGGTGCAGTGGTCAGCACGACTCTGTGGTGCAGTGGTCAGCACGACTCTGTGGTGCAGTGGTCAGCACGACTCTGTGGTGCAGTGGTCAGCACGACTCTGTGGTGCAGTGGTCAGCACGACTCTGTGGTGCAGTGGTCAGCACGACTCTGTGGTGCTGTGGGCAGCTACTCTGTGGTGCTGTGGGCAGCACGACTCTGTGGTGCAGTGGTCAGCACGACTCTGTGGTGCAGTGGTCAGCACGACTCTGTGGTGCAGTGGTCAGCACGACTCTGTGGTGCAGTGGTCAGCACGACTCTGTGGTGCAGTGGTCAGGACGACTCTGTGGTGCAGTGGTCAGCACGACTCTGTGGTGCAGTGGTCAGCACGACTCTGTGGTGCAGTGGTCAGCACGACTCTGTGGTGCAGTGGTCAGCACGACTCTGTGGTGCAGTGGTCAGCACGACTCTGTGGTGCAGTGGTCAGCACGACTCTGTGGTGCAGTGGTCAGCACGACTCTGTGGTGCAGTGGTCAGCACGACTCTGTGGTGCAGTGGTCAGCACGACTCTGTGGTGCAGTGGTCAGCACGACTCTGTGGTGCAGTGGTCAGCACGACTCTGTGGTGCAGTGGTCAGCACGACTCTGTGGTGCAGTGGTCAGCACGACTCTGTGGTGCAGTGGTCAGCACGACTCTGTGGTGCAGTGGTCAGCACGACTCTGTGGTGCAGTGGTCAGCACGACTCTGTGGTGCAGTGGTCAGCACGACTCTGTGGTGCAGTGGTCAGCACGACTCTGTGGTGCAGTGGTCAGCACGACTCTGTGGTGCAGTGGTCAGCACGACTCTGTGGTGCAGTGGTCAGCACGACTCTGTGGTGCAGTGGTCAGCACGACTCTGTGGTGCAGTGGTCAGCACGACTCTGTGGTGCAGTGGTCAGCACGACTCTGTGGTGCAGTGGTCAGCACGACTCTGTGGTGCAGTGGTCAGCACGACTCTGTGGTGCAGTGGTCAGCACGACTCCTAAATCACAGCTGGGTCAACTCCGTGGAGCTCTTTCTTCATTTCATCGACTGGTGCATTATATTTATCTTCTAGTGACCTATTTACAATTTGTTGTTAAACATTTAACATTCCTAGATGATAGCTTAATGAATGTGTTAATTACTTAGGGTCACGATCGCCTGGGAAATAAGATTTAATCTCACCAGACTGAGGTTGTTCATTAGAATTCATAAACAATAGTACGTGGTACTTATGTTGTTTACTGTTAACTCAGTCTAGGGTTACTTCTGTATTCTAATGTGATAAATTATATTTATAAATTACTAACTCAATTGTGTAAAGGATGTTGTTTGTCTAGAACACACTTGTTGTGAGACGTGTTAGAGGTACCTACATAAAATGACTGTTGAACTATGTGTAGTGTCTATGGTTGTGCTCTATTACTTGGTAGAGTCTGAGATGTTTGGTAAGATACAACTTTATTTGATCCTGTGTTGACAGGCACTTTAAAGAGTTATACCTTATGTTCATTTATGTTTTATGTGATATTATTATTTCACTAGACTGTAAACATATTTGTGCAAATTATCGTTATTATTAGATAATTATTTCTGTTTTTATAAATTCTAAACTCAGTGAGAAGAGGAATTTCTTCTAACTTTCAATGTTTGATAAAAGCACAGCTTGTAAGATTTACCAAACATCTTGCTAACCAACATGCACAGTGTATAGCTAGCATTTGTCTGTGTAGAGACACAGCAAAGCTGTGTAGTAGACACGCTTGTTAGAGAGGCACAGCTGTTAGACACAGACAGCTGTGTGCAGCACAACACATGTGTGAGGATAAGCTCAGCTGTGTAGTAGCACATGCTACGCTGTGTAAGAGCACAAGCACAGCTGTTTAGAGAATAGCAACTGTGTGAGATCCCTGTGTAGCAGCTCAAGCACACTGTTAAGAGTATACACATGTTACAGATTATAGCAGTGTTATTATTTCACAGACTGTAAGACATTTGTAGCAAATTATGTTATTATTCTGTTAATATGACACTATCTGTTTTAGCAAATCACAAACTAGGGGAACACAAGTGAAATGTTTTAGCTAACTTTCAGAGTGTTTGTCGACACAAGCACAGCTGTGTAAGCAGACACAAGCACAGCTGTGTAAGCAGACACAAGCACAGCTGTGTAAGCAAGACACAATTCGCACAAGACATGTGTAAAGACAAGCACACTGTGTAAGCAGACACAAGCACAACTGTGTAAGCAGACACAAGCACAGCTGTGTAAGCAGACACAAGCACAGCTGTGTAAGCAGACACAAGCACAGCTGTGTAAGCAGACACAAGCACAGCTGTGTAAGCAGACACAAGCACAGCTGTGTAAGCAGACACAAGCACAGCTGTGTAAGCAGACACAAGCACAGCTGAGCAGCACAAGCACAGCTGTGTAAGCAGACACAAGCACAGCTGTGTAAGCAGACACAAGCACAGCTGTGTAAAGACACGCACAGCGTAAGCAGACACAAGCACAGCTGTGTAAGCAGACACAAGCACAGCTGTGTAAAGACAAGCAACTGGTAAGGACACAAGCACAGCTGTGTAAGCAGACACAAGCACAGCTGTGTAAGCAGACACAAGCACAGCTGTGTAAGCAGACACAGCACAGCTGTGTAAGCAGACACAAGCACAGCTGTGTAAGCAGACACAAGCACAGCTGTGTAAGCAGACACAAGCACAGCTGTGTAAGCAGACACAAGCAGCTCTCACATATATGACGTTTAAAGACTTTTGATTTCGCTTTTCATTTTAAAATATATTCAGTTATTATTATACTTTTGTATTAATTTGACTTAAGAATTATTTTTAATAATACTTTTATTACCCTAACAATGTAAACTTAATTTTATTTTCTTATTACATTATTTATATTTCCCTTAAGTTTTATAAGGGTTAATTTACATTTAGTAATTATCTATACACTATTATATATTTTTGCTGAGCTTCATAATTAGTGTTAAAGTTGACAGTAGTTATTACACTCATAACTTTACACTGTTGACAGTAGTTATTACACTCATAACTTTACACTGTTGACAGTAGTTATTACACTCATAACTTTACACTGTTGACAGTAGTTATTACACTCATAACTTTACACTGTTGACACTAGTTATTACACTCATAACTTTACACTGTTGACACTAGTTATTACACTCATACTTTAACGTTGACACTAGTTATTACACTCATAACTTTACACTGTTGACACTAGTTATTACACTCATAACTTTACACTGTTGACACTAGTTATTACACTCATAACTTTACACTGTTGACACTAGTTATTACACTCATAACTTTACACTGTTGCATTATACACTCAAACTTAACTGTGACAAGTTATTACACTCATAACTTACACTTTACATTAGTTATAACTCATAACTTTACACTGGACTATATCCTCAACTACATCCATTTGCATAGAAAACTTCTGCATGTAATTCATTTATTACTTTTCAACTTAACGTCAAGGTTAAGCTAACTTTACAATAGTTGACTTATAAATCATGAAAATGTACATCTAAATTTTACAATAGCATACTTCAATATATAAAAGACAATACACTACATTAAACATACATATAAGGATAAAATCAATGGAAAGCATCAAGGATAAAGCACCAAGGATACAGCCAGAATGTCAACATACAAGAACGGTAAAGACATACACAATATCGGTACAGCAAAACACAATAACAAAACATTGAAAAGAACTTACAATAAGTACACTAATATAAAATACACAGTACATCATAAAACAGTAAACAAAAAACAGTATAGTGACACATAAAATAGTTTGACACATAAACAGTAGAAAAATAGAAAACAAGTAAAAACAGTATAGTAACACAAAACAATAAACATAAACAGATAGTAACACATAAAACAGTATAGTAAACATAACATAATAAACACAAACAGTATAGTAACACATAAAACAGATGTAACACATAAACAGTATATAACACAAAAGTATAGTAACACATAAAACAGATAGTAAAAAAACAGTATAGTAACACATAAAACAGTAAATAACACATAAAAAATAAAATAACACGTAAACACAGATATTACACAAAAAAAGTATAACAGTAACACATAAAACAATAGAAACATAAAATAACTAGTGACAATAAACAGTAGAATAACACATAAAATAAATAACACGAAGAAACCAGCATATTAGCAATAAAACAACATGTCAGAGACCGGTCGGGACCCATACCGAAATCATATAGAATAGAATAGAATAGAACATAGTAACATAAACAGCATAAAACAAAATACAATATTATAACAGAAGAAAGTAAATCACATAACAATGTAGAACATTCAACACCAGTACTGAACAATAACACAGAAAACAACTGTACAGTAACACAGAAACCAGTAGAACACAGAAAACCAGTAAGTAACACAGAACACCAGTACTGTACAGTAACACAGAACACCAGTACTGTACAGTAACACAAACACCAGTACTGTACAGTAACACAGAACACCAGTACTGTACAGTAACACAGAACACAGTACTGTACAGTAACCAGAACACCAGCTGTACAGTAACAAAACACAAAGTAACGTACAGTAACACAGAACACCAGTACTGTACAGTAACACAGAACACCAGTACTGTACAGTAACACAGAACACCAGTACTGTACAGTAACACAGAACACCAGTACTGTACAGTAACACAGAACACCAGTACTGTACAGTAACACAGAACACCAGTACTGTACAGTAACACAGAATACCAGTACAGTAACACAAAATACCAGTACAGTAACACAGAACACCAGTACTGTAACAGAAACCAGTAACACCAGTAACAGTACGAGTAACACAGAACACCAGTACTGTACAGTAACACAGAACACCAGTACTGTACAGTAACACAGAACACCAGTACTGTACAGTAACAGAGAACACCAGTACTGTACAGTAACACAGAACACCAGTACTGTACAGTAACACAGAACACTCAGTACTGTACAGTAACACAGAACACCAGTACTGTACAGTAACACAGAACACAGCCAGTAACACAGATACCAGTAGTAACACAGAACACCAGTACTGTACAGTAACACAGAACACCAGTACTGTACAGTAACACAGAACACCAGTACTGTACAGTAACACAGAAACCAGTACTACAGTAACACAGAAAAGTAGTACAGTAACACAGAACACCAGTACTGTACAGTAACACAGAACACCAGTACAGTAACACAGAATACAGCACAGAACACAGTACTGTACAGTAACACAGAAAACCAGTAAAACACAGAAAACCAGTAGACAGTAACACAGAACAACCAGTACTGTACAGTAACACAGAACACCAGTACTGTACAGTAACACAGAAACCAGTACTGTACAGTAACACAGAACACCAGTACTGTACAGTAACACAGAACACCAGTACTGTACAGTAACACAGAACACCAGTACTGTACAGTAACACAAACAGTACTAGAAACAGAAACCAGCTACAGTAACACAGAAACCAGTACAGTAACACAGAAACCAGTAGTACAGTAACACAGAACACCAGTACTGTACAGTAACACAGAACACCAGTACTGTACAGTAACACAGAATACCAGTACAGTAACACAGAACCAGTACACAGTAACACAGAACATACCAGTACAGTAACACAGAAACCAGCACAGTAACACAGAAACAGTACGAGTAACACAGAACACCAGTACTGTACAGTAACACAGAACACCAGTACTGTACAGTAACACAGAAACCAGTAGTAACAAAAGTCGAACACAGTACCAGACAGTAACACAGAACCAGTACATAACAAGAATACCAGTACAGTAACACAGAAGACCAGTACAGTAACACAGAATACCAGTATCAGTTAACACAGAAGACCAGTACAGTAACACAGAATACCAGTACACACAGTAACACAGAAGACCAGTACATAACAAAAGTGACAGACCAGTACAGTAACACAGAAGAACATTACATTAACAAAAATGACCAGTACAGCACAGTAACACAGAAGAACAGTACAGTAACTCAGAACACCTGTATAAAACAAATATTAACCACACAACAGAGCGAGAAACTAATGTGAAGAACATGGGAGTGATAATGTCAGAGAATCCCACAAATTACCTTGTTCTTCATTGTTGTCTTTCTTCTGATGTGGATGGCAGGTAATTTTGTGTCAGCCGTGGCTTTTGCTGCTATGTCATTTTAAATACAGTTAAACATAGTAACATTAACACTTATGTCTTCCACTCACACATACACATCGATGGTAAATGTTGATTAAGAATATTTTAAGACACTGACAGTGAGAGAAGTAAAGGTGTGAAGAAGAGACAAGAGATGCACTTGTGAACAACACTTAGAAGACATTGCTGGGAATTATCCTATGAAGGATAAAAAGCAGCCAGAAGAAATAAATAAATCTCTATGTGTCTACTTCAGTTTTCTTTACTTCACTTTACCACAGTTACCATCTACTTAAAGGTTACCAAAGTTGATGTCTACTGGAATAAAGTTTTCAAATAGAGGAACAATTTGCTTAGTTGGTTCATTGAAACTAAAGTAATGAAGATGTTAAAAAATAGGTTATAGAGGTATATAAGTGAGACGGGTTGTACATGAGAAGGACCTGCCTAGCCTGGGTTATTAGTGATGAGAATATCATCAAACATTTCAGGAAACTTCAGCAGTAAAGGGAAATAAGGAAACATAACATGTTACAACATGTTAAATCATGCTGTAACATGGGTAACACTACAGCAAAGGACAATAAGGATATACAACATGTCACAACATGTTAAAACATGTAATAATGTTGGTAGAATTAACGACAATATGTTAAGTGGAAGGAAACAAGTGCAAGTAATGTGACATTTTACTGTGGCAACGTTTCGCTCTCCAGGAACTTTGTCAAGCCGTTACAAAGAATACTGGGACACAGAGAGGTATATAGAGGAACAGAGTGAGGAGTAAAGCATAATATAATCGTTGTAGGTAGAAGTAGTACTTGTGGTAGTAGTAGTTGTTGTACTTAGGGTAGTAGTAGTAGTAGTAGTAGCAGCAACTTTGTGATGGCGGGTTTATTGCTTTGAGGATAATTCTTGCTAATACTTCAGAGATGACGAAGCTGTCCAGCTGGTCCAGTGGCTTACACTCTGACCTGGAGTTTTAAGACTCACTTGCCGCTAGTTCAAGCCCCACCCGTACTGTGGTTTGCTTGCAATCGTGTCACTACGACTATGAGAAGGATACCTCATAAGTTAGTCCGTGTACGTGGAAATTTAATATTTTACTGAAATTGTTTAAAATAAACTTTGAATCCTGGGAATGAGATCAATTATTGAATAATGATTTTTCTGATCCACTTAAGACTTTCAGTGTTGTGGAATTTATTAAAAGAAAGTTTAACCTTCACTTTCAACTGCGTAAACTAAATTTGCCAGTTTTATCAAATAAATTGTGTTCCTTGTAATAACTAGAGAATGCTTCTTCTGCTCAGCTTCAAACCTTAAACGCTGGTGTATTTTGCCAGTTTGTCATTTTTTAAATTATTTTATCAAATTGTTCCTTTTTTTAAATAAGGCTCCTATATTTTTTTTACAGTACTGTAAAAAAATTAAAGACAAGATAAATGATAAAAGAAAACTGAAAAAAAAATCGTTTTAACAACATTTTTTTCCCCTAACAAGAATTGTGATTCCCAAAACTTTCCCATTTACGGTACACTAAGCAGAATGTTTCTTTTCTTTCAAATTTTTTCGTTTATAACTGAAGAATGACTTATTCGATCGGCTTCAAATTTTCAAAGTTTGTGCATTGCATTTAGAGCAACTTTCACGGGACTATTAGCATGTGTGGGAGACCAATGGACAAAGTTATATAACCTGGTCCCAGATTTGTTACAGTGTAATGATAACTGGAGAATGCCTCGTCCGATCAGCTTGAAACTTTCAAGGTTAGTGTGTCTTACTGCAAGAGAGAGAAGTTTTGTTGCATCAGTCCTAGGACTGACCCCTGTGGGACCCCGCTCGTCACCGGCGCCCACTGTGATACTTCATCCCGCACCATGACCCGTTGTTGCCTCCCTGTCAGGTATTCCCGGATCCATTGCAGTGCCCTTCCTGTTATACACGCTTGGTCCTCCAGCTTCTTCACTAATCTCAAATGAGGAACTGTGTCGAAGGCTTTCCTGCAGTCCAGGAAAATGCAATCAACCAACCCCTCTCTCTCGTGTCTTACCTCTGTTACTTTATCATAGAACTCCAGGAGGTTTGTTACACAGGATTTACCTTGCATGAATCCGTGCTGTCTGTCATTGATAATCCTGTGCCGTTCCAGGTGCTCCACCACTCTTCTCCTGATGATTTTCTCCATGACTTTGCACACTATACACGTAAGTGACACTGGTCTATAGTTTAGTGCCTCTTTTCTGTATCCATTCTTAAAAATGGGAACCACATTTGCATTTTTCAACACCTCAGGTAGTTGCCCAGTTTCAAGGGATGTGTTGAATATTGTGGTAAGTGGCACACTCAGCATCTCTGCTCCCTCCCGAAGGAGGTGTGTGTGTTACTCACCTAGTTCTCACCTAGTTGTGGTTGCAGGGGTCGAATCATAGCTCCTGGCCCCTCCTCTTCACTGGTCGCTACTCGGTCACTCTCCCTTCGCCTTGTACTCACCTAGTTGTACTCACCTAGTTGTGGTTGCAGGGGTCGAGTCATAGCTCCAGGCCCCGCCTCTTCACTGGCCGCTACTGGGTCACTCTCCCTGCTCCATGAGCTTTATCATACCTCTGCTTAAAGCTATGTATGGAACCTGCCTCCACTACATCGCTTCCCAAACTATTCCACTTCCCGACCACTCTGTGACTGAAGAAATACTTCCTAACATCTATGTGATTCATCTGAGTCTTCAACTTCCAACTGTGTCCCCTTGTTGCTGTGTCCCATCTCTGGAACATTCTGTCTTTGTCCACCTTGTCAATTCCTCTCAGTATCTTATATGTTGTTATCATGTCCTCCCTATCTCTACTGTCCTCCAGTGTCGTCAGGTCGATTTCCTTTAACCTCTCCTCTTAGGACATACCCCTTAGCTCCGGGACTAGTCTTGTTGCAAACCTTTGCACTTTCTCTAGCTTCTTTACGTGCTTGGCTAGGTGTGGGTTCCAAACTGGTGCTGCATACTCCAGTATGGGCCTAACGTACACAGTGTACAGAGTCCTGAACGATTCTTTATTAAGATGTCGGAATGCTGTTCTTAGGTTTGCTAGGCGCCCATATGATGCAACAGTTATTTGGTTGATGTGCGCCTCAGGAGATGTGCCTGGTGTTATACTCACCCCAAGATCTTTTTCTTTGATTGAGGTTTGTAGTCTCTGGCACCCTAGACTGTACTCCGTCTGCGGTCTTCTTTGCCCTTCCCCAATCTTCATGACTTTGCACTTGGTGGGGTTGAACTCCAGTAGCCAATTGCTGGACCAGGCTTGCAGCCTGTCCAGATCCCTTTGTAGTTCTGCCTGGTCCTCGTCCGATTGAATTCTCCTCATCAACTTCACATCATCTGCAAACAGGGACACTTCGGAGTCTATTCCTTCCGTCATGTCGTTCACAAATACCAGAAACAGCAGCGGTCCTAGGACTGACCCCTGTGTGTGTGTGTGTGTGTGTGTGTGTGTGTGTGTGTGTGTGTGTGTGTGTGTGTGTGTGTGTGTGTATGTGTGGGTGTGTGTGTGTGTGTTACCAACCACTGATTTCACTCTGTTGACTTTGGATTTTGTTTGTAAGGAAGTTAAATATCCATCTGCTCACCTTTCCACTTATTCCTTCTGCAAACATTTTGTAGACAATTATCGCATGGTAGCACTTGCCGAAGGCTTCCGTAAAGTTAGTGTATACATCTTCATAATGGTTGTCTTTAAGTGCATTCAGGATCATGTGTATGGGTCCAGCTATTGCGAAAGACCCCTCAAGGGAGGTTCCTTGACGCTGGAGAGGGGCTCTTGATCTAGGGAATTGGATCTGTGCTCCAGTTCCCTGAATTAAGCGTGAATACCTTCCACCACCCCACCCACAGGCGCTGTATAATCCTACGGGTTTAGCGCTTCCCCATGATTATAATACTAATAATAATATTGGGAAAGACAGGAGCGACCTGTTCTGAACACGTTTTGACTTGGATTGAGCAAATGCTGTGATTTATAAACTTGCTTCATAAAACCCTTTCCAAAATCTTGATAATTTGGGACGTTAGGGCTTTTAGTGTAAAGTTTGTTTTGTAATTGCTTTACTGACACTAAGGTGCAGTGAGGATATATTAGTGTTTTTTAAAAAAATGTGGCTGACTTCAGTGATAAGTTTCTCCATAGAATATTTAAGGAACGTGATAAGGGTTTCTTGGAATTCTTGATGAATATTGAGTTGCACGAGTCTGGGTCTGGGGGGGAGTGCATGTTCATGCAATCAATGGCTTCTAAGACAAGTGACTCATTCATGAAGTACTCATTCGGGTCATCGATTTTTATTCTGACTAATTAATGGTTCACTGAGCACTGAATCATACTGGGGCGTATGTCACGCATTTCTTTGTTGTCATTAATAACCAAAGAAACATGTTAGTGTTGTCACCTGGTGAGAAGTCCCGTCATGTCAAGGTTATACACACACAAAGATGACTTTCTCACCTGGCGAGGAGTCCCGTCATGTCAAGATTATACACACACCAAGATGACTTTCTCACCTGGCGAGGAGTCCCGTCATGTCAAGATTATACACACACAAAGATGACTTTCTCACCTGGCGAGGAGTCCCGTCATGTCAAGATTATACACACACAAAGATGACTTTCTCACCTGGCGAGGAGTCCCGTCATGTCAAGATTATACACACACAAAGATGACTTTCTCACCTGGCGAGGAGTCCCGTCATGTCAAGATTATACACACACAAAGATGACTTTCTCACCTGGCGAGGAGTCCCGTCATGTCAAGATTATACACACACAAAGATGACTTTCTCACCTGGCGAGGAGTCCGTCATGTCAAGATTATACACACACAAAGATGACTTTCTCACCTGGCGAGGAGTCCCGTCATGTCAAGGTTATACACACACCAAGATGACTTTCTCACCTGGCGAGGAGTCCCGTCATGTCAAGATTATACACACACAAAGATGACTTTCTCACCTGGCGAGGAGTCCCGTCATGTCAAGATTATACACACACAAAGATGACTTTCTCACCTGGCGAGGAGTCCCGTCATGTCAAGGTTATACACACACCAAGATGACTTTCTCACCTGGCGAGGAGTCCCGTCATGTCAAGGTTATACAAACACAGAGATGACTTTCTCTCACTCAGTATGACATGAATGATTACTTTTGTCTCTATTTTAGTGGCAGAAATATTTTGTTTATTGGTGTTGCAGCGCATTTGATAAAGAAAGAGTGTGTGTGTGTGTGTGTGTGTGTGTACTCCCCTAGTTGTGGTTGCAGGGGTCGAGTCATAGCTCCTGGCCCCGCCTCTTCACTGGCCGCTACTGTGTGTGTGTGTGTGTGTGTGCACTCACCAATTTGTACTCACTTATTTGTGGTTGTAGGGGTCGAGACGTAGCTCCTGGCCCCGCCTCTTCACTGATCGCCATTAGGTCCTCTCTCTCCCTGCTCTATAAGCTTTATCATACCTCGTCTTGAAGCTATGTATGGTTCCTGCCTCTACTAACTCACTTGCCAGACTCTTACACTTCCTGACAACTCTATGACTGAAGAAATACTTCCTAACATCCCTTTGACTCATCTGAGTCTTCAACGTCCAATTGTGACCCCTTGTTTCTGTGTCCCCTCTCTGGAACATCCTGTTTCTGTCCACTTTAGCTATTCCTCGCAGTATTTTATATGTCGTTATCATGAGTGTGTATGAGTGTGTGTGTGTGTACTCACCTAATTGTACTCACCTAATTGTGGTTGCAGGGGTCGAGACTCAGCTCCTGGCCCCGCCTCTTCGCTGTCTGCTACTGGGTCTCTGCTCACCCTGCTCCATGAGCTTTATCATACCTTGTCTTAAAACTATGTATGGTTCCTGCCTCCACTATATCTTTCTCTAGACTATTCCACTTCCTGACTACTCTGTGGCTGAAGAAATGCTTCCTGACATCCCTTTGACTCATCTGAGTCTTCAGCTTCCAGTTGTGTCCCCTTGTTTCTGTGTTCCCTCTCTGAAACATCCTGTCACTATCTACCTTGTCAATTCCCCGCAGTATTTTGTATGTCGTTATCATGTCTCCTCTGACCCTTCTTTCCTCCAGTGTTGTTAGTCCTATTTCCCTCAACCTTTCTTCATAAGACAGACCCCTGAGTTGTGGAACCTTGTCGCAAACCTTTGCACTTTCTCTAGTTTCTTTACGTGCTTGACCAGGTGTGGGTTCCAGACTGGTGCTGCATATTCTAGTATGGGCCTGACGTACACGGAATACAGTGTCTTGAACGATTCCTTGTTAAGGTAACGGAACGCTAACCTTAGGTTTACCAGTCGCCCATATGCTGCCGCAGTTATCTGGTTGATGTGTGCCTCCGGAGACGTGCTTGGCGTTATACTCACTCCAAGGTCTTTCTCCTT
>WNWK01013040.1:9433-56987 GCA_009830355.1 Cherax destructor | reverse complement strand
TATTAGAGCTGATTTCCTATTCTGTTTATTACAATATACAGCACACTGCTGTATAAACATTTAAAAATATACCAGAAATGTTATAAATGGTGCAAAGGCGACATTAAAACAATATCGAAGATGGTTGACACAAACCCACTACCATTATAGTATGCTCCTTGCTTAGCGTCTTAGGAACGCAACTTTGTGGTTAAGTGAGGAGAGGCTGTACTGTACCTTAATGTTTAATGCGTGTTTTGTTCTAAAGACCATATCTTTTCTTCCTACAGCCAACTACCAGCAGCTGAAGTTTGCTAACAACTTTCCTAAAGCCTTCCTGAAGCTCCAATAAGAGGTGAAGACGTCAGGCTGGAGTGCATTGCTTTTGGATAGTAAGTACTGCTGTATGAGTGATTCTCATTACAACAAATAACCCGCACATAGGAGAGACTTAAATGACATTTCACTCCGATTTGGACTATTAACTAGTCACAGTGTGTGGCTAGTTAAGTGGTTCAGGTCAGACCGAAAGTTGTCATAAGTTTTTTCCTATTCTTTGTGTATTGTTTTTGGGCACAGTTGTGGCCCATGCTAACCTCCCTATGGTGTATAGAAATATGTCTAGTTGGATGAATCGTATTAGAACCAGCTGGTCAAGTGGTTAACGCACTGACCTGTGAAGTTTAGATATCACTTGCCATGGGTTTAAACTCCACCTGTTCCATGGTTTAATTACCTTAAAGTTTTACTACATGTTACACATATCCTCTTTCTTTTTTATAAAAACTACACTTCTGGCTTAAGAAATGTAAAATATTGCCTTGGCTGTAAAGTTAATTACAGGAGGGCCCTGTTTTTATGGCTGTTAGGTTCCTGAGCTCCACTGATTAGTGAAATTTGCTTAGTGATTAGTGAAATTCTTTTTTCAATATTGAAGTCATCTACAATGCCTGATAATGTGTTTACACTATGATATATTAAGTGCTTAGTACAGCTAGGCTTAAAAAAAGATACAGAAGTAAATAAACAGTACATACAATACTTACCTCAATGTATGGTGCAGGTCGCCCTTTCCTTATGCAACTATTGTGCGAAAACAGCGAAAGGGCGGAAAAAGCACTATAAATATAATGAACTGTAGTGTCGGCACACCTCTGGCAAGACAGTAATGGAGTGAGTGATGATGAAAGTGTTTCTTCTTTTTTTGGTCACTCTGCCTAGGTGGGAAATGGCCGATGAGTTAATAAAAAAATAATGAACAATGGCTCAGTTGAAAACTGCCAAAAATGTGGGACACCAAAAAGAGGGAGCCAGAAATGTGGGGCCCCCCTGTATTTTACTAATTTTTATACCACTCCGTCCCTCCAGCCCAGTGCCGGTGTACAACTGGACTCGCAGAGATGGACAGCTACCTCGAGGTGCCCAGCTGCTCAACTATAATAGGGTCTTGGTACTGCCTAAAGTGGAGCCCTCAGACATTGGTGACTATGTGTTTGCTCAGAACTCCAAACTGGCCATAGAAAATGCTATATCTCTCAGCATACAAGGTGTGTATTTCTCTGTATTCTTCAGAACTCCAGACTGGTCATAGAAAATACTATGTCTCAGCATACGTGTGTGTATTTTCAGTGTCAGTCAGGATTTTAGACACGTCATAGAAAAATAATACTGTACCGCATCTTTCAAGGTAGAGTATGTAATTTCCTGAGTTACACAAATAACCCATACATAGGAGAGGGAAGTTTATGGAACATTTCGGTTCAGCTTTGACTATTTACAGTCACATTAGCACAAAAAAGTGAGGAAGCCAATATATAAAAGTGAGTGGGGCAAGGATGGGAACAAGAGAGAGAAGAGGAAGTAGTGGTAGTAGTAAGGTAGGTAGTGGAAGTAGTGAAGAAGACGTAGTGGTGGTAGAAAGGAGGGAGAGTAGTTTAGTGGCACAAGAGAGAAAGGGAAGTAAAGGGAGTCAATAGTAAAAGTAGTAGTAGTAAAGGAATGGAGATGTAGTAGAAGTGAGGCCAAACTTGTCTTAGAAATGCTCTTCTCAACCTGCATAGGTAAATATTCTTTGTCACTCAGAACTACATTTGTTGTAGTAACTACAGTGGTACCCTGAGTTTTGTACAGCTCCCAACTCGAACAATTATGAAAGTGTATTATTGTAAGTGCTTTTATAAGTGTATTTTTGGACATCTGAAACGGACTAATCTAATTTACATTATTCCTTATGGGAACAAATTCGTTTGCAACGGCACTCGAACAGCCTTCTGGAAACGAATTATGGCCAAAAAAATTAGGTAACGGAAGATTGGATATCAGATTGGAGGGAGAGAGTATGGAGGAGGTGAATGTGTTCAGATATTTGGGAGTGGATGTGTCAGCAGATGGGTATATAAGGATGAGGTGAATCATGGAATTAACGAGGGAAAAAGGTGAGTAGTGCACTGAGGAGCTTGTGGAGACAGAGAGTTTATCCATGAAAGCAAAGAGAGGAATGTATGCGAGTATAGTTATACCTACAGTCTTGTATGGGGGTGAGACATGGGTTGTGAATGTTGCAACAAGGAGAAGGCTGGAGGAAGTGGAGATGTCATGTCTGAGGGCAATGTGTGGTGTGAATATAATGCAGAGAATCCATAGTTTGGAGATTAGGAGGAGGTGTGGATTACCAAAACTGTTATCCAGAGAGCTGAGGAAGGGTTATTGAGATGGTTTGGACATATAGAGAGGATGGAACAAAATAGAATGACTTTGAGAGTGTGTAAATCTGTAGTGGAGGGAAGGCGGGGTGGGGGTCGGCCTAGAAAGGTTGGAGGGAGGGTAAAGGAGGTTTTGTGTGCGAGGGCTTGGACTTCCAGCAGTCGTGAGCGTGTTAATATGAGCAAATGAACAAATGGTTTTTAGGACTTGACGTGCTGTTGGAGTGAGGGCAAGTTAACATTTATGAAGGATTCAGGAAACCGGCGGCCAGACTTGATTCCTGGAGATGGGAAGTACAGTGCCGGCACTCTGAAGGAGGGTGTTAATGTTGCAGTTTTGTAGCTGTAGTTTTAAGCACTCCTATTGCAAGACAGTGATGGAGTGAATGATAAACGACAAGATTTTTCCCTTTGTCAGGCCACGCTGCCTTGGTGGGGAAGCGGCCTCATGTGTTAATAAAATTAATAACAGTGGACCTCCGGAAATCAGTCGTTAGATATGACATGAGACAGTTTTTGACTGACGGTGAAGGGTAACATTAGAAGATGAACAGCGACTGATCGAGGAACCAAGGAGGTGTTATGTAGTTAGGACGCCTTGCAAGACAGTGATGGAGGAATGATGACAAGTTTTTTTGTCAGCCACGCTGCTGGAAACGCATGTGTTAATTATACAGCCCGAAATCAGTCGGTCTGATTATCGGCCAGCTCGATTATTGATCGTTTTTCGGCCCAATTTTGCCCGATTATCGGCCGCTTCCCGATTATCGGCCCACGTTCCAGACCTGTCCTCCTGCCCCGCCTTGCACGCCTCGCCATGCAGGCGTCATGAGCCAGTCTAGCGTTGTTTACCTTTGAGTAAACATTACCCGGAGCGCTCATTCAAACATTTCACAAATGTGAGTACACACAGACATGCGAATACTCAGATACATACTCGTACACTGAGTGTAGAGACGTGCACATACAATGAGTTTTAAGGCATACACAATAGGAATACACATACAATGTAAGTCCTCTCCAATGTGTTTATTGGTGATTAAGTGATTGTCATTGTGAAATAAGTCACCATGGGTCCAAAGAAGCTTTCTAGTGGCACCCTGTGGTTAAGAAAGTGAGGAACACCATCAAACTAAAGAAGGAGATTAAGGAAATTTGTTCACTGTGGAATAAGGTGCAGACATTTGTTGAAAAACACCACCCTGAGCAAGCTGAAACAAGCCATATCTGCAACATGTTCAGTGACAAAACCTTGTCCCACTTCAGGAAAATGTTAGAGGCGCCAGAAACAGAGCACTCTTGACAGTTATTTTTCTAGACAGGGGTCTAGTGACTCTCAAGCTGGTCCTAGTGGGATTAAAAGACAAAGAAGGAAAGTAACCCCAGAGAGGGACTTGTTACCGGAAGTCCTTATGGAGGGGGATTCCCTTTCCAAACAATGAGTGCTCCCTCCTCCTGTCCTCCTCCCTATCTTCCAGATGCCAGCAAGCCTCTTCAATAAAGGTAAGTAAATGTTATTTATTATTTATTATTATTTTTGTGTTATTAAGTGTTTTTTGTGTATGTAGAACTATAATTAATGTTATTAAAATGTATTATTTTTTAATATTTTTGGGTGTCTGGAACGGATTAATTGTATTTACATCATTTCTTATGGGAAATAAAGGTTCAGAAATTGGCCAGTTCGATTTTAGGCCTAGCTCCTGGAATGGATTAGGGCCGATTCCGGGGTCCACTGTATTCATTCTCCATGGGGAAGTGGAAAAGAATTCTTCCGTAAGTCATGCATGTCGTAAGAGGCGACTGAAATGCCGGGAGCAAGGTGCTAGTATACATTACTAAATTTAAGAAGAAAACTTTCATTTTTTTTTTTAGGTCACTCTGCCTCAGTGGGATACAGCTGATGCTTGAAAAAATTATATTCATGTTTTATAAATCCCAGTTCCATAATTTTGATATACAGTGGTCCCTCGGTTTTCGCCAAAAATTTGTTCCAGAATGCTGCTCAAGTGCCATTACCGAACTAATTTACTTCCTTAAGAAATAATGTCATGTAGGTTAGTCTATTTCAGACCCCCAAAATACCCTTGCAACAGCACTTACGAAAATACACTTAAATAAATGTTCGAGTTTGGAGATGACGAAAACTGAGGGACCACTGTACTATAAGGGAAAGCACATTTCGTTATGTATTTTGGTTGTTGTCTCAAATTTCTAAAAAATTCCCTTGCAGCTAAACCAAGTTTCACCATTCGCCTGCACGACCAGTTCATCGCTAAAGGAGCCGACCTGATGTGGGAATGTGAGGCTTTTGGCATACCTGACGGGACTATGAGTGGTTAAGAAACTCGGAGCCACTCACGTTTGACTCTCTATCGGTGGAAGAAAGGAATCGCTACGAAATTGTCGTAAGTGTCTTTCGTGTTTAATGGGCAGTAGATGGGTAGTCTTGTTGTTTTTATTGTATATAAATGAAATGCAAAACAAAAGAAGTAGAGAATGTAGAATAAAAGACACAGTACAGTGACAAACAGTTGCAAATTATCTAGAAATTTGAGATGAAAGTAAACAAGTTGGACTGAAACGCTCAAGCTAGTTAATAGTCCAAGTTGGACCGAAACGTCGTTATAAGTTTCTATTTCCTCTGTGTGGATTATTATTTTAACCCTTTCGCTGTCGGTCCCGTAATATTACAGCTTGCAAGCCAGCATCGGTCCCGTAATAGTATGCTAAAATTCTAGCGGCTTCAAATCGTTGCGGGAAAAAGCTGGTAGGCCTATATATGAAAGAATGGGTCTGAGTGGTCAGTGTGCGAGTATAAAAATCCTGCAGCGCGCAGTGATAATGGGGAAAAACTCCGACTGACTGTGTTTTTTGTTTAAAACAGCGACTTTGCGGTGTATTTTTGTATGGTATTTATGGTTGTACAGTAGGGCCCCACTTATACGGCAGGTTAGGTTTCAGGCTAGTGCCTTAAAGCAGACATCGCCAAAAGCAGAACGCCATTTTTTCCACTTCTAAATGCATATAAATGCCAGACAACAAGCTTGCACTAACTTATATTAAGTTAACAATAGCACTAGGCATTAAAAACACAATAAAAAGTAAGATACACACAGAGTACACTTATTACTTACCTTAAAGTATTAACATTGGCTTAAAATAGTCTGTGAACCAATTTATGAAAAGGTCAGTAGTCATCCAAGCTTTCAAATTGGATTTATAATAAACAGGAGGCTACCTTTGCATAGTTCTTTAGGGCCCTAGGATTCTCTGAGTGATAAATTATCATAGGTTTTAACTTTCAATCCCCAGCAGCATTAGCTCCTAGCAGTGTTAGTTGAAGACTCAGATGAGTCAAAGGGATGTTAGGAAGTATTTCTTCAGCCATAGAGTAGTCAGGAAGTGGAATAGTCTAGCAAGTGATGTAGTGGAGGCAGGAACCATACATAGCTTTAAGACGAGGTATGATAAAGATCATGGAGCAGGGAGAGAGAGGACCTAGTAGCGGTCAGTGAAAGAGGCGGGCCAGGAGCTAAGTCTCGACCCCTGCAACCACAATTAGGTGAGTACACATTTGTTATCCTGGTTCTCTACACACATGCTGCTATATGTAACTGTATTTGATGGCTATCTCAGCGATCAACATATACGTACCTTGTTAGTAAGTTTATTCAGGTATACACAAATACAGTTATACATAGATAATCATACATAGCAGAATATGCATAGACAACCTAGGATAACCCAAAAAGTCAGTTCACTGAATTTAATCATTTCTAACTTGGCACTTAAAGTAAGAGGCTTACACTCCTTTTTATCACAACCAAGCTTAGACGTCATAGTCAATGAGAGCCAACTAGTTAACGAAAGCGTAAACGAGATACGGAGTTCAGACAAGGTAAAAAAAAACTGAACAGGTAGTGGGCGATCACCGGTCAGGCGAAATGAATGCGATTAACGTGTCCACTTTTAGTTCATTCAAACGTTTGTAAGAGTTTGTGAAACTTACCTCAAAATAATTTTTTTATTTTAATAATAATTATAAGAGTAAGGTGATGAGGGTATCAAACGATTTAAATAAAGAAAATTTGATATCACATTGGAGAGAGGGAGGATTATGGAAGAAGTAAATGTTTTCAGATATTTGGGGGCTGATTTTCATGATGGGTTTATGAAGGATGAGGTTAACCATAGAATTGATGAAGGAAAAAGGTGAGTGGTGCATTGAGGATTGGAGACAAAAACGTTATCCATGGAGGCAAAGAAGGGAATGTACGAAAGTATAGTGGTACCAACACTCTTATATGGGTGTGAAGCATGGGTTGCAAATGCTGCAGCGAGGAGGAGGCTTGGAGGCAGTGGAGATGTCCTGTCTAAGGCAATGTGGTGAAATATTATGCAGAAAATTTGAATGTGGAAATTAGGAGAAGGTGTGGGGTTACTAAAAGTATTTTCAGAGGGCTGAAGAGGGGTTGAGGTGGTTTGGTCATTTAGAGAGAATGGATCAAAGTAGAATGACTTGGAGAGCGTATAAATCTGTAGGGGAAGGAAGCGGTAAAGGGTTGTCCTAGAAAAGGTTGGAGGGAAGGGGTAAAGGAGGTTTTGGGGCAGGGGCTTGGACTTCCAGCAAGCATGTATGAGCATGTTAGATAGGAGTGAATGGAGACGAATGGTTTTGGGGCATGACAATCTGTTGGGGTGTGAGCAGGGTAACATTTTGTGAAGGGATTCAGGGAAACCAGTTAATTGATTTAGTTGGACTTGAGTCTTGGAAATGGGAAGTACAATGCCCGCACTTTAAAGGAGGGGGCTGAGATAGTGACAGCTGGGAGGGACTATTCTCAGCTGTCGTATCTGAGCTCCTCTGCAAAGACAGTGATTATGTATGAGTGTGGTGAAAGTGTTGAATGATAATGAAAGTATTTCTTTTTTGGGGGATTTTCTTCTTTTTTGGGTCACCCTGCCTCGGGGGGAGATGGCCGACTTGTTGAAAAAAATAATAATTACCCCCAAATACAAATACTTTACATTGTGTACAAGTTAGTACAAAATAAACAAACAGCAACTCCCATTCGGATGCAACTCACTATTTTTAGAGTTAATGATAGTACATTATTATTATTATATAATAAAAAAGGCTAAAACCCACAAGGGTCGTGAAAAGCTAACAGTGGACCCCGAGTCACCCAGCAAAATTCATTCCAGAAGCCTGCTCAAGTGCCATTACCGAACGATTTACTCCCTTAAGAAATAATGTCAAGTAGGTTAGTCCATTTCAGACCCCAAAATACATTTACAAAAGCACTTACAATATTTTTATTACTTAATTGTACATTTCCCCGGGGGTCCCTCTATCCTCAGGGGTCCACTGTATATAGTTTTGAAGGCATATGAAAGGAATATTTTTCACAGTTATCCCTCAGTGTTTGACTAGAAAAAAACGAAATTTCTTCCACACTCCTACAAAGTCGCTTGCAAACAAATACTATTTGTAAAATTTTTATTCTGGGGGTGTATTTTATCATGTTTATATGCTATGTAATGTGTTTTTAAATAATTTCAAGAAAATATTATAGATGAATTAATAAAAATATCATATATTAACGTAAAGACTTTTAATGTGCCCAAGAGTGATTATTATTAATATTACTGAAATGTTTTCCTCTGCCTGGAAACACCATAACATATAAACAGCATTTTTTATATGCTGAACTGTTTTTTAAAATTTGAAGAAAATATTATAGATGGATTAATGAAAATGTCTATATTAACGTAAAATAAGACATTTAATGTGCCCAAGAGTGATTATTATTCTCTTCTTTCAACAATCGCCGCCCCCCCAAAAAGGCGGGGGGGCCCCAAAGAGAAAAAAAAAAGTTTCTTTTTTTAACTTTAGTAATGTATACGGGAGAAGGGGCTAGCCCCTTGCTCCCAGCTTTTTAGTCGACCCCCACGACACGCATGGCTTACGGAGGAAGAATTCTGTTCCATTCATGGAGTGAATTATTAATACAGTGGTCCCTCGAGTCATTTATATTTTTCGTTCGAGAATGCTGTTCAAGTGCCATTACCAAACCAATTTATCCCCATAAGGAATAATGTAAAATAGATTTAGTCCTTTACACCCCAAAAATATACCTACAAAAGCATTTAAAAAAATAAACTTACATAAAAGGGTTTTTTTAGACCATCTTAACTCGAGGTACCACTGTATTACGAATGTTTTCCCCACGCCCATGCAACACCATAGCATATAAACAGCATGTTTATATGCTTTGTAACGTGTTTTTTTAATTTTGAAGAAAATATCATAGATGGGTTAATGAAAATGTCTATATTAACGTAAAATAAGACATTTAATTTTGCCCAAGAGTGTTTATTATTAGTATTACTTTAAAGTTTTCCTCCCCCGGGAACACACCTACATAGTAAACATACATATAAACAGATATATGCTATTTAAAGTTTTTATATAATTTTGAAGAAAATATCATAGATGGATTAATGAAAATGTCTATATTGATGTAAAATTGGACATTTAACCTTTCGGGGGCGCAGTGCCGTCAGTTCGAAGCAGGGGTTGGTGCCGTACTAGTACGTTACGAGCAGGTTGGTGCCGTACTAGTACGCGTAATTCAGGTTTCAAATTGCGGGGAAAAAGCTGGTAGGCCCCAGGAGAGAGAAGGGTCTGCGTGGTCAGTGTGCGCAGTAGGAAAAAAATCGGGCACCCAGTGGGCATTGGGGGGAACACCATTTCAGTACACCTTTTTCCACCATGCCGCAGCAAGAAACACCTTACCTCGGCGAATTGGGACACTTTTATTCATCAGTGACAGTTCAACAGTGATGGGGTGTTTGGTGAAGGTGACTTTCAAGGTTTTGAGGGGTTGGACCAAACTAGCGACCATAATACCGGTATAATGGGGGAAAACCGCACCCACAGCCCCCACCTCTGGTGCTGTGGCGTTGTTCACCCGCCAGTTTACCAGAACGAAGGCGGAAACTCCTTTTCTAATGTCCCAGACTCAGATGTGAGCAATGGTGATGTTGATAGTGAATATGAACCCAAGCCCTTCAAAAGTTCCATAGCGGAGTGAAGAGGGAATATTCACCAATGAAGGCAGTATATACGACATTCGCCTGGGAGTGTGCCATATGCCTTTTCCCAAAGGGGTTTGAGTACATTGGAGAATCCCTGGGGACAACAGGAAGGTAAAAATGAGATGATAGCGTTAATTGGATGAGAAAGGGGGCAACTGGAGTGGTGGGGGGGGGGCAGGCACCCCCCAGGGACCATGTTTGGCCCCCACGCCGTTAGTCAGTTTCAACAAAGGAACCCCCCCCCACCCACCAACCCCCACAACCCACAACCTCCAAACCCCCCAACCACCTGTAAATATCCAGTACCCACCAGCAGACCTCACCTGGGATTGGCAGGAAGCTGCGAATTTGATTCCCAATCCCCATCAGTTTGATGAAAGTCACAGTGGATTACGCCCATCTTGTCCACTTGGGAACAATTCCACTGAACTGGAATGTTTCCAGTTATTCTTTGATGAACCCCTGATAGACATTATTATCAGAGAAAGCAACAGATACTTACTTCGATTACACAATGGCAAACACGATTCTTTCACCAAAATCACGTCTACACCAGTGGAAGGAGACAACTGTGGCAGAGATGTATCTTTTCTTTGCCACAATAATGCTTATGCCACATGTGTATAAGCACCGTATCAAATCATATTGGTCAACAGACAGATTGATTGCAACACCAGCTTTCAGTGATATTATACCAGTGAATCGATTTGTGCTACTTCTACGCATGTTGCATTTCTCAGACAAAACCAGGCCTGACAGAACCGACAGGATATATAAGATTAGGAATGTGTTTCTGTATCTGAAAGAGAAATTCAATATGTATTTTTATCCCTTCAGAAAGCTTGTTATTGACGAGTCACTGATTCTGTTCAAAGGTAGACTGTCATTCAAGCAGTATATACCAAGCAAGAGGAAACGCTTTGGTATAAAGTTGTTTGTGCTTTGTGATTGCTACAGTGGTCTTGTATTGATATTATTGTGTACACTGAAGTAATACATTGAAAGATACCAGGAAGTTACTGGGTATCTCTGGTGATGTGGTTAGAACAATGATGGAACCATATCTTGGCAAGGGGCATATATTATATACTGATAACTGGTACACAAGCCCCTCCCTCAGTGATTTTTTGCGAGTGAACTTGACAGATGTGTGCGGTACAGTGCGTGCAAATCGTAAGCATATACCTAGGTTCAATGCAGGCACTCGTAGAGGTGAGGTGCAGGCGTTTGCTGCCAATGATATCATGGCATTTCGGTGGCATGACAAACGAGATGTCACACTGTTGTCATCAATTCACCCTAATGAAATGGCAGACAGTGGCAGGGTGAATAGAGAGACCGATGAACCCATTCTAAAACCTGCAGCTGTGATGGACTACACTCTCAATATGCGTTCAGTGGACAAATGTGACATGCAGATTGGGTTTGCTGATTGTGTTAGAGTTATAAGTGGTACATAAAACTCTTTTTTCACATTCTGGACATTTCCATGCTCAATGCTTATAATGTTTATAAGTTGAAGACCACAAACAAACCACCATATGGCGAATTTTGTTTGTCTGTTATCAGGCAAATAATCACCAAGTACCAAGAAACACCACCTGCAATAGAAAACCGCCCACGAAATTACCAACAACTACCCTCTCGTCTGAGGCTTGGTGGTGAACACTTCCTAACAAAACTGCCTGCTACTGCTTGCAAGAAAAAGGCTCAGAAGAGGTGTTATGTCTGTGCACATCCAAAAAGATGGACACAGCAACGCAAAGACACTCGTTTTATGTGTGGAATGTGAAACACCACTGTGCATGGAACCATGTTTCAGAGACTTGCACAGGCTACAGAACTTCTAGAAATATGTGCAGTGACTCAATATGTGTATATATATAATAATAATAATAATAATAATAATATAATATTTTTATATTATTTCAAATTACAATATGATTATACGTACTATTAAAAGACAATACTAGAGAAATTTGTTGAGTTTATTCTAGTTGTATATTTTATTTCAAGTTACTATATGTTGATGCTATACTAGTAAAATAACAATACTAGAGAAATTTATTGAGTTTCTTCTAGTTATATATTTTATTTCAAATTAACAAAATGATGATACTATACTATTTTAAATGACAATATGATGATATGAAATTGCAACAAGTGTTAAGGAGGATGACAATATAAAACTGAGATTATCTTAAGTAAAGTAACATTGGGTTTGAAAGTTTGTTACAATATGAGTATTTAGTATAGGGTGAGTAGGTGATTTTTGAGAAGAGTCTTGAATTGATTTTCGGACAAGGTTAACTTAATATTTACTGGTAATGAATTCCAGATTCTGGGGCCCTTTATGTGCATAGAATTTTTACTAAAGTTGTTGAGGGGAATTTTGAGCGGAGGGTTGATATTAGCATGTAGAGTTTTATGTATGTAGAAGGCACATGAATAGGTATGAACATTTTTTACGGTGAGTAGTTTTAAAGTTTTGAATATAGGTGGAGTATGCTGTCTAGAGTGGGAATTTGTTATCATTGATTGAACAATAGTTATAAACATAATTGTACATTGTTGTAAATATGTTTTGTAAACAAACTAGTGATAACAAACTTTGTGGCATTATTTTATAAGAAATAGCGAGTGAATATTTGAAAAACAGCACTTATATTTGTCTCACAGTCCATAAAAGTTATTTTAAAAAAAAAAAAATTCATAAGAAAACAACTTAAAAAAAAAAAACAATTACCGGCCAACCGGAAGTCGCCGATGTTGCTGTCATCGGTTCATTTTGGGTCAACTTGAAGCCTCCATATCTCCGTAAGTATTGATTTCAAAAAATTTTTGTTTAGCTATTTAGATTCAGAAAAAAAAACTATCATTTCATAAGAAAAAATAATAATTTTTTTTTCCGAATATTTTTCGACCCCAGGAACACGTTTCCGAGAAGGCCTGTCGACCTCCAAAGGGTTAATGCCTAGTACTATTGCTAACTTAATATAAGTCAGTGTAAGCTTGTTGTCTGGCATTTATAAGTGGAAAAAAATGGCGTTCTGCTTTTCGGCGATGTCTGCTTTAAGGCACTAACCTGGAACCTAACCTGCCGTATAAGTGGGGCCCTACTGTAATGTAATATGTATAATAATAATAGTATAATAATATAATATAATACACTGGACCCCCGGATTTCATCAATAATTCGTTCCAAAATGCTGTTTGAGTGCCGTTACCGAACGAATTTGTTCCCATAAGGAATAATGTAAATTAGATTAGTCCATTTAGACCCCAAAAATACACTTACAAAAATACACTTGCATAATTGTTCGAGTTGGGAACAGTACGAAATCCGGGGGTCCACTGTAATAATAATAATAATAATAATAATAATAATAATAATAATAATAATATAATAATAATACAGTGGACCCCTGGCTAACGAACACCCCAGAAATTGTACAATTATGTAAGTATAATATTGTAAGTGCTTGTGGAAGTGTATTTTTGGGGGTCTGAAATAGACTAACCTATGTGACATTATTTCTTAAGGAAGTAAATTCGTTCGGTAATGGCACTTGAGCAGCCTTCTGGGATGAAGTTTTTTCGTTAGCCGAGGGTCCACTGTACAGTGGTCCCTTGTCTATCGGTCATAATCCGTTCCAGGAGCTAGACCTTAACTCGAATTACTCGAAACTCGAAACCTTATTTCCCATAAGAAATAATGTAAATACAATTAATCCGTTTCAGACACCCAAAAATATTCACAAAAAATTAATTTTGTAAAGATTAACTATACTTTTACATACACAAACTAACATTATTAACACAAAATAATAATAAATACATAAATAATAAATAACAAAATAAGAAATAACAAAATAAGAAATAACAAAATAATAAATAACAAAATAATAAATAACATTTACTTTCCTTTATTGAAGAGAGTTGCTGGCATCTGGAAGATAGGGAGGAGGACAGGGAGAGGGATTAGTGTTTGGAAGGGGAATCCTCTCTCCCGGCATGACTGCTACACTCCCTGCATGCCTACTACACTCCTTGCATGCCTGCTACACTCCCTGCATGCCTGCTACACTCCTTGCATGCCTGCTACACTCCTTGCATGCCTGCTACACTACCTGCATGCCTGCTACACTCCTTGCATTCCTGCTACACTCCCTGCATGCCTGCTACACTCCTTGCATGCCTGCTACACTCCCTGCATGAATGCTACACTCCCTGCATGCCTGCTACCACTGGGGTGCCACTAGGAAGCTTCTTTGGACACATGGTGACTTATTTCACAGTGACAATCACTAAATCAGCAATAAACACAACAAATTTATTGTGAATGTTTGAAAGAGCGCACTGGGTAATGTTCTCTCAATGGTAAACAACGCTAGACTGGCATCCTGCGCGGCGAGGCGCGCAAGTGCGGGCAGGCGGACGGGTCTGGTACAGACTGATACACGAGGGAATGACCGATACACGAGGGAAACATTGACCGAAAAAAGCGCTCGAAACCACCGATATTCGGAATCACCGAAACACGAGGAACCACTGTAGTATATGTACTGTACATCTTACGAGCCAATGTGCTTGACGTATTAAAACACACAAATTCTAGCGGGTTCAAATCAAGCAGGAGAAAGCTGGTAGGCCCACATTTGAGAGAATGGGTCTCCATGGTCAGTGTGCGCAGTATAAAAAAAATCGGGGAGCCAGTGGTGCATTGTGGGAATGAAATTTCAGTAGTCCATGTTCAGCATGCCTAGCGGTAAGAAATATCTGTCTCCCCAGCGAATCTGGGACTTATCTGTTCCCCAGTGATAGCTCTAACACAGATGGAAGTGTCTCTGAAGATAAATTTCATGGTTTTGAGGAGTTTGTTACCGAAAGCAATGCATAGGATACCAGAAAGAAGGAAGAAAAAAGAAAGAGAAAGAGAGGTATGTAAGTAAGTAGGTAAGTTAGTAGGTAGGTAAGTAAGTAACTTATGTGGCCTGTGAGACCAAAGTAAGGTGCAACACAATAATCGCACAAACATTAGTATCATTACGTATAATAATAATATTTTATTTCATTGCAAGTTTACATCGAGATTTTGTAATTACAATATAGAATTGAAGTTCAAAGAGAGCCACTATCATGCCATGGCATTATATTGTTTACAAAACTTGTTTACACAAATCAACAATACAAATTTTTTTATTACTATTGTTCTATAATATATATACACATACTATATAGTCACTGGACACTTTCATAGAACTGCTATTAGCTTTTGGAAGCTTGGTGTGGTGTGTGTGTGTGTGTGTGTGCATGCATGTACTCACCTAATTGTGGTTGCACGGGTCAAGACTCGGCTCCTGGCCCCGCCTCTTCACTGTCTGCTACTTGGTCCCTTCTCTCCCTGCTCCATGAGCTTCATCATACCTCGTCTTAAAGCTATGTATGGTTCCTGTCTCCACTACATCACTTGCTAGACTATTCCACTTCCTGACTACTCTATGGCTGAAGAAATACTTCCCAACATCCCTTTGACTCATCTGATACTTCAACTTCCAATTGTGCCCCCTTGTTTCTGTGTCCCCTCTCTGGAACATCCTGTCACTATCTACCTTGTCAATTCCCCGCAGTATTTTGTATGTCGTTATCATGTCTTCCCTAACCCTCCTGTCCTCTAGTGTCGTCAGGCCGATTTCCCTTAACCTTTCGTCGTAGGACATTCCCCTTAGCTCTGGAACTAACCTTGTCGCAAACCTTTGCACTTTCTCTAATTTCTTGACGTGCTTGACCAGGTATGGGTTCCAAACTGATGCTGCATACTCTAGTATGGGCCTGACGTACACGGTGTACAGTGTCTTGAACGATTCCTTATTAAGGTATCGGAATGCTAATCTTAGGTTTGCCAGTCACCCATATGCTGCCGCAGTTATCTGGTTGATGTGTGCTTCTGGAGACGTGCTTGGTGTTATACTCACCCCAAGGTCTTTCTCCTTTAACAAGGTTTGTAGTCTTTGTCCACCTAGCCTGTACTTTGTCTGCGGTCTTCTTTGCCCTTACCCGATCTTCATGACTTTGTTTGGAGCATTTAACAATGTAATGGGAGAGGAAAGCATCAACAGAGACAAATCCAGGGCTAAGATTCATACAGGGAAAGTTGTGTATAAGGGAGGATTCAACCAGGCGGCGACTATGAAAGTTGGACGTAGGGTAGACAGTTTTAGCAGAAGACGTCCAACTTTCATAGTCGCCGCCTGGTTGAATCCTCCCTTATACACAACTTTCCCTGTATGAATCTTAGCCCTGGCTTTGTCTCTGTTGATGCTTTCCTCTCCCATTACATTGTTAAATGCTCCAAACTTCAGAACACCTGTGACTTAACCTGATTCCTTCCCCTTTCGTCTCTTCCCCCTTCTCCTTTTTCTCCTATGGGTTTTCTTTTCTTTCTTTTCTTTTGCCTTGTATTTGTCCTTCTTTATTTTATTCGTCTTTTCCTCCCTCTGTGTTCTCGTCCTACCCATGCGGGCCGCCAGCTTCTTTGCAGTGCTCCTTTCCTAGAATATGACTGTCTCCACTACTACTACTACCACTTCCACTACTACCTCCATTATTACCCCACTCTCTTGTACCCTTCCCCTGTCTGCCTGCCTATAAATACTCCTTCCACCTGTTCTGTGTGTTAGTGTGACTTTGTAAATGGTCCAAGTCGGGCCGAAACGTCGTCGTAAGCTCCTCTCTTTTTATATGTGCGGGTTGTGTGTGTATACTACCTAGTAACAAAGTAACATTTATGAAGGGATTCAGGTAAACCGGCAGGCCGGACTTGAGTCCTGGAGATGGGAAGTACAGTGTCTGCACTCTGAAGGAGAGGTGTTAATGTTGCAGTTTTATAACTGTAGTGTAAAGCACCCCTCTGGCAAGACAGTGATGGAGTGAATGATGATGAAAGTTTTTCTTTTCGGGCCACCCTGCCTTGGTGGGAATCGGCCGATGTGTTAATAAAAAAAAAAATATTATAGAACAATAGTAATAATTTTTTGTATTGTTGGTTTGTGTAAACAAGTTTTGTAAACAATATAATGATACTAATGTTTGTGCGATTATTGTGTTGCATACAACGAGTGTATATATGTATATTGCATCTTACTTTGGTCTCACAGGCCACATAAGTTACATGAAAAAATAAAATAGTGAAAAAATACAAGAAACCATCAAAAGGAAGTAAACCAAAGTTTACTGGGTGAGCGGTATTTGCCGCTGTTGCCATACGCAGCTCATTTTCTGCCAACTTTACGCCTCTATATCTCGGTAAGTACTGATCGCAAAATTTTTTTTTTGGGTGGGGGCTTAAAACAATCAGAAAAATAACCTTAACATTTTGATAAGAAAAATAAAATTTTTTTAATATTTTGCGACACCAGGAGACACTTTAGGATTTGGGGTTGCAACAGTCAAAGGGTTAAGCTCAACGAGTGTAGCAAATAAGTTAAGCGATTAAGCAATAGAAAAAGCACGAAACGAAACAAACTCCTCCAATGTTGTTGTTGGGGTTTATAGGGCCACTGACAGTATACGCCACTCTGCCTATCTTTTCCAACCTCAACTTCCACCAGCATCTGTTCTCCAAGATAAATATGTACACTTTATCAAACCAGTTTATTTCTTTACATTCTCTATTATGTTTTAATACAATATTTCTTATTTATAAATACATTGTTTCAGTGTTTTCCTTATGAAACTAGTGATCTAATGCAGTTAGCCTCACACACACTCCATTTTCACTTATAATAAGACCCCAGAAGGGGAAGCATGGGAAGATATGGTCAGAGTGGGAGCAGAAATGGCCACCACCACTCATCACATAATGACATGTTTTATTCATTTTAGAGTATATATCATGTTTCTATGTTATTTATATTGTTTATGTCATATTATATCAATTGTGATAGATAAATAAGCTGTAGAGTTGATATTAGCATTATATTGAAGCATTTTGTCCTGCCTCCTGAGAGCAGGAATTCTGCTGGAATGGATTAATGGCATTTCAGTTAATTTAAATGAGGAAAATTGATTTGATATATGTACGAGCAAGTTGAGTTACGAGCTAGGTCGCACGAGAGTCACTCCCTACGAAAGCAAAAGACTCGGCAGGCGATGTAATATCCCCCCAATGAAAAGCAGGGGTGCCACTAGCACGTTGAGAGACAACACAATAAGTGTCAGGGGCCCAAGACTATTCAACTGCCTCCCAGCATACATCAGGGGGATTACCAACAAACCCCTGGCTGTCTTCAAGCAGGCACTGGACAGGCACCTAAAGTTGGTACCTGACCAGCCAGGCTGTGGTTCGTACGTTGGACTGCGTGCGGCCAGCAGTAACAGCCTGGTTGATCAGGCTCTGATCCAACATGAGGCCTGGTCACAGACCAGGCCGCAGGGGCATTGACCCCTGGAACTCTCTCCAGGTATACTCCAGGTAAACCCGTATACAGTATGTACTGTACTGCTATGTCTCCTGCAGTGCTAGAATGTAAAATACCAATGTTACCCCCATATGTACTGTAATTCATGGAAGCCCGTTTTCTTTGGTATATTGTAATTTATACAACCCCGTTTTCTTTCGTATACATACGGTAAATCTTTCTTTCAACACGTCGGCCGTTTCCCACCAAGGCAGGGTGGCCCAAAAGGAAAAAATGAAAGTTTCTCCTTTTACATTTAGTAATATAACATACGGTAAATATACAGTAATAATTTGATTTAGAAAATGAAAATGTTTATTTCCTTGCAAAGCTTACAGTGTGTGGTTTACATATAAAATATTAATTACAAAGAAGGCCACTAGCATGCCTAGGCATTTTGGGCAGACTAATCCTAATTCTTACTCTATATTGACACAGGTTATATCTTATTGCATAAAGTAAAGTTAACTGTACAGGTACTCACCAATGGTGAATGATACCGTTCTCTCTCTACAGCACTAAAAAATTTATACAGTACAGGAGGCCCTCCACATGGTTTAATTACAAATAATGAAGCAAAACACTCACCACTCGTAAGGTTAGGCAGACGAACTCTGATGACTTGTGATGATGATGACAATGACGATTATGATGGTGATGATAGTTAGCCATGCAGTTAATGATGACAGTTGAATGGAGGTGATTATATGGAGTGTAACTGCATGGCATTATGAGTCTAGTGTGTGGATTCTAACTCTTTACTGCCAGTGTCACTGCTGATAATTGGCGGCTGGGCATTTGCAGATGTTCGAAGCTTGCGAAAGTGGATGGCCTCCTGTATTATATTTTATATGGATATTTTGCTGAATTTACATTAATATTTGTTACAAAATTATTAAATTATATTTTTCTTAATACGTAGCATTAAAACACTGAAAAAAAAATATATTGCCACAAAGAAAGCCAAAAAAAAATTCCGCGAATTTACAGGGATTTCCGCAAACAATTATTAGTTAGATTCTAATGAAAAATCTGTGAATTCAGAACCGCGAATTCGCAGGGTCCAATGTAGTCCATCACAGCCACAGGTTTTAGAATAGGTTCATTGATGTCTATTCTCCTTGCTACCATCTGTCATTTCAATTCGGTGAATTGATGTCAGCAATGTGGCATCTTGTTTGTCATGCCACTGAAATGTCATGATGTCATTGGCAGAAAATGCCTGCACCTCATCTCTATGAGTTTCTGCGTCGAACCTGGGCATATGCTTACGATTGGCACACGCTGTACCGCACACATCTGTCATCTTCACTCGCAAGAAATCACTGAGTAAGGGGCTTGTGTACCAGTTATCAGTATACGTATAATATATGCCCCTTACCAAGATATGGTACCATCATTGTTCTAACCATATTACCCAAGATACCCAATAACTTCATGTATGTATCTGTCAGTGTATTACTTCCAGTGTACATGATTATATCCAATACAAGACCACTGTAGCAATCACAAAGTACAAACAATATTGAAGCGATTCCTCTTGAACAACAGTCTGCCTTTGAAGAGAATCAGACTCATCAATAACAAGCTTCCTGAAGGGATAAAAATACACACTGAATTTATGTTTCATATACATAAACACATTCCTAATCTTGTATTACCTGTCGTTTCTGTCAAACCTTGTTTTGTCTGAGAAGTGTAGCATACATAACACTAGGATAAATTGGTTCACTGGCATAATATCACTGAAAGCTGGGGTTGAAATTAGGCAGTCTGTTGACTAGTACAACTTGACATTGTGCTTACACATGTGGCATAAACATTATCGTGGCAAGAAAAAGATATGTATATCTCAGCCACAGTTGTCTCCTTCCACTGGTGTAGTTGTGATTTTGGTGAAACAATTGTGTTTGCCATGGTGTAATCAAAGTATATGTTACTTTCCCTGACAATAATTTCCATCAGGGGTTCATCAAATTCTAAACATTCCAGTTCATTGGCATCGTTCCCAAGTGTACAAGATGGCTGTATTCCAATTTGAGTTTCGTCAAAGTGATGGGGATTGAGAACAAAATTGGCACCCTGCTGCCAATCCCAGATGCGGTCTGCTGGTGGGTACTGGATATTGATAGGTGGTTATGGTTGTCCAGGTTGTTGTGTGTAGGCCTACCATCTTTCTCATGCCAAATTTGAAGCCGCTACAATTTTGGCTTTGTACTCCAGGACCAACACTGGCTTCAAAGTCTTATTACTACAGGACCCACACCCAAAGGGTTGACAAGGTTAGGGTAAGGATTCCTAGCTTTATTTACAAGCTAAGAGCTGTTGTCTACATCAGCTTATTTAACCCTTTCAGGGTCCAAACCGTAGTTCTACGTCATGAGCTCAGCTCACTCAGATAAGCTTTGAGCGGCAAATTTGGGCCTAAATATGAGAGAATACATCTATGTGGTAAGTGTGCACCACATAAAACAAATCCTGCAGCACACAGTGCATAATGAGAAAAAAAACTGAAACCGCAATTTTCGATTAAAACAGCGACTTTGCAGTGTTTTTGTATACTTTGTATAGTTCTATTTGCGAATTCTTGGTCTCATTTGATAGAATGGAAGATATATTACAGATATATAGATGATTTCGATTGGTTTTAGTACTGCAAATGGCTTGAAACTGAGCTCAAAATAGCAGAAATGTTAAATTTTTGCCCATGTTCAAGAGTAAACAAATGACCTCACACGTCTAATACGCGCCAGCTGGTGGGTCTAATATACGTTCACAAATGTTGTGATATTATTTGTACAATTATTACAATATTGCATAACAGTAAATCTTCCATTTTTTGGTTTGAATAAAAATTCATTATGTGAATCAAAAATAAAAATCGAATTCATTTGTAAAGACTGAAAATGTAACTAATGAACAGAGGAAATGTTAGTTTAGTGCCAGGAATGCCTGCATTGTTTATTATGCACCCTATTTTGAAATTGGAATATTTTGAACTTTGAGTTAAATTGGCTAAATTACCAATTTCCAACCACTTTATTTTGTAGTTGAAACAGTTGACTGGGCGATTTCTTGTGCTCAATCGATAGAATAGAAGTAATACTAGTGAAATAGCTAAGAATTTTGTCGACTGGAATAATGTAATTGGCCTAAAATGGGAGTCAAAGTCGGCAAAATCATCCATGCGGAAATATCGCTGACACATCAAAATTTGCAATAGCATAATTTCGTCAATTTTCAATAAAATTTCGTACGTTTTGTTTTATTACCTCCAGAAAAAGATTCTCTACCATTTCATAAGAAAAAATAAGTTTTTTTTTTTTTTTAAATTCTTGGACACTGGCACACCCCTTCCAAAAATGGCCTTGGACCCTGAAAGGGATAAAAGCCTTTTTATTGTTTTGAGATATACAAATAGGAAACAGGATGAAGTTGGAGCCATCTGTGGGTCAGCAATTTCATTTGAGCAACTATCTTTTATTTTGTTGATATTATGCAGTATGAACATGTTCTAGACTTGAGTCATCCTAGGAATAATTGATCTCAGATGAAGAGATGTTCTGGAGAAGGGTATAGTCAGAGTAAAGTTGCTGTTTACTGCCCGTCTTGTGATGTAGAAGCTCGCTCCTCACTGTCCTCAGAGTGGAACCAAGTGTGGTACTTTGACAGTATTGGCCTTGTACATTACCAGTAAGGCTGTCCACATTCCTCCAGTATTGAAGGCTCTGGTGAAATGACAGATCTGTCCAGGTGAAAGATGAGGCATCTTGCTCTGTTCTCTACTCTGTCAAGAAGTCGTAGATGAGGTGGGGGGGCAGACAGTCCAAGAAAGTGGAGCATACTCAAGGTGTGAGCATACTTGTGCCTTGTACAGAATCTTGCAATCTCTACTGTTGAGAAGATGCAAGATACAGTGGTACCCCAGATTTCGTACAGCTCCCAACTCAAACAATTATGTAAGTGTATTTTTGTAAGTGTATTTTTGGGGATCTGAAATGGACTAATCTAATTTACATTCGTCTTTATGGGAACAAATTCGTTCGGTAACGCACTCGAACAGCCTTCTGGAACGAATTATTGACGAAATCCGGGGTACCACCGTACGTCGAATTGCTGTAAGCTTCATGGTCACCTTATTTGCAAGATTTGCAGCTTGGTTCTTCATGGTCACTTTGGAATAAAATTTTACCCCAAGGATATCAACTTCTTCCCGATTTACCAACACACTCCCGTTCATACTTATTACTGTTCAAGCATTACCATCATGGTGCCTAGAGACCATCATCATTTGTGCTTTCTCAGGAGCAAATGTGACCTGCCATCGGTTTCCCCAGGCTTATCTGGTGATTGATGTAGCTTCGAGCAGCTGGCATTTCCTCTCTTGGATAAGTAAATGTCATAGTGCAGTCATCTTCATATGCATGGGATTCTGGGATGAGATGAAGGTCATTGAAGTAGACATTCCATAACAATGGCTCAAGCTCGCTTCCCTGTGGAACACCTGCCCCAGTAGGATGTCTTGCTGACTCTGTCCCATTGAGAACTACACTTAGAGATCTACCTTGAAGGTAATCACTGAGGAGACATAGCGTAGAGCCTGCAATTCAGAGTGCTTGCAGTTTTGCCAAGAGTCCCAGGAGTTTACCTGGAGAGATTTCTGGGGGTCAACGCCCCCACGGCCTGGTCTGTGACCAGGCCTCATGGTGGATCAGGGTCTGATCAACCAGGCTATTACTGCTGGCCACACGCAGTCCAGTGTACGAGCCACAGCCTGGCTGGTCAGGAGCCGACTTTAGGTGCCTGTCCAGTGCCTGCTTGAAGACAGCCAGGGGTCTATTGGTAATCCCCCTTATGTATGCTGGGAAGCAGTTGAACAGTCTTGGGCCCCTGACACTTATTGTGTTGTCTCTCAACGTGCTAGTGGCACCCCTGCTTTTCATTGGGGGGATGTTGCATCGTCTGCCGAGTCTTTTGCTTTCGTAGGGAGTGACTCTCGTGTGCAAGTTTGGTACTAATCACTCTAGAATTTTCCAAGTGTACATAATAATGTATCTCTCCGCCTGCATTCTACGGAGTACAGGTTTAGGAACTTCAAGCGTTACCAGTAATTGAGGTGGTTTATCGCAGTTATGTGTGCTGTGAAGGTTCTCTGCACATTTTCTAGGTCAGCAATTTCACCTGCCTTGAAAGGTGCAGTTAGTGTGCAGCAATATTCCAGCCTAGATAGAACAAGCGACCTGAAAAGTGTCAACATGGGCTTGGCATCCCTGGTTTTGAAGGTTCTCATTATCCATCCTGTCATTTTTCTAGCAGGTGCGATTGTTACAGTGTTATGGTCCTTGAAGGTGAGATCCTCTGACATGATCACTCCCAGGTCTTTGACATTAGTTTTTCGCTCTTTTGTGTTGTTGGAATTTGTTTTATACTCCGATGAAATTTTAATTTCCTCACATTATCCATATCAGAGTATGTAATTGTAATTTCTCATCATTGAACTTCATATTGTTTTCTGCAGCCCATTTAAAGATTTGGTTTATGTCTGCTTGGAGTCTTGCAGTGTCTTCAATGGTGGACACTGTCATGCAGATTCGGGTGTCATCTGCAAAGGAAGACACGGCACTGTGGCTTATATCCCTGTCTATGTCCGATATGAGGATGAGGAACAAGATGGGAGCGAGTACTGTGCCTTGTGGAACAGAGCTTTTCACCGTAGCTGCCAGACTTTACTCTGTTGACTACTACTCTTTGTGTTCTATTTGTTAGGAAATTACAGTGGACCCTCGGTTAACGAATACCCCGGAAATCGTGCAATTATGTAAGTATAATTTTGTAAGTTCTTGTGGAAGTGTAGTTTTGGGGGTCTGAAATAGACTAACCTACATGACATTATTTCTTAAGGACGTAAATTCGTTCGGTAATGGCACTTGAGCAGGCTTCTGCAATGAATTTTTTTCGTTAACCGAGGGTCCACTGTATAGATCCATCTATCAACTTTTCCTGTTATTCCTTTATCACGCATTTTGTGTGCTATTACAATATGGTCACACTTGCAAAGTCTGTGTATATAACATCTGCATTCTTTTTGTCTTCTAGAGCATCCAGGACCTTGTCGTAGTGGTCCAATAGTTGGGACAGACAGGAGCGATCTGCTCTAAACCCATGCTGCCCTGGGTTGTGTAATTGATTGGTATCTAGATGAGTGGCGATCTTGCTTCTTAGATCCCTTTCAAAGATTTTTATGATATTGGACGTTAGTGCTATTGGTCTGTAGTTCTTTGCTGTTGCTTTACTGCCTCCCTTGTGGAGTGGGGATATGTCTGTTGTTTTTAGTAACTGCGGGATGACCCCAGTGTCCATGCTCCCTCTCCATAGGATGTTAAAAGCACGTGATAGGGGCTTCTTGCAGTTCTTGATGAACACAGAGTTCCACGAGTCTGGGCCTGGGGCGGAGTGCATGGGCATGTCATTTATCGCCTTTTCGAAGTCATTTGGCGTCAGGATAATGTCAGATAGGCTTGCGTCTACCAAGTTCTGTGGCATTCTCATAAAAAATTCATTTAGGTCTTCCACTCTCAGTCTGGTTAGCGGCTCGCTAAAAACTGAGTCATACTGGGACTTTAGTAACTCACTCATTTCCTTGCTGTCATCTGTGTAGGACCCATCCCGTTTAACCCTTTCAGGGTCCGTGCCGTAGTTCTACGGCTTTGAGTTCTGGGTCCAAACCGTAGTTCTACGTCATGAGCTTAGCTCACTCAGATAAGCTTAATGAGAGAAAAAAAAAACTGAAACCGTAGTTTTCGATTAAAACAGCGACTTTGCAGTGTTTTTTTGTATACTTTTTATAGTTGTATTTGCGATTTCTTAATCTCATTTGATAGAATGAAAGACATATTACAGATATAGAGATGATTTTGATTGGTTTTAGTACTGCAAATGGCTTGAAACTGAGCTCAAAGTAGCGGAAATGTTAATTTTTTGCCGATGTTCAAGAGTAAACAAATGACCCCACACGTCTAATACGTGCCAGCTGGTGGGTCTAATATACGTTCACAAATGTTGTGATATTATTTGTACAATTATTACAATATTGCATAACAGTAAATCTTCTATTTTTTGGTTTGAATAAAAATTCATTATGTGAATAAAAAATCAAAATGGAATTCATTTGTAAAGACTGAAAACGTAACTAATGAACAGAGGAAATGTTAGTTTAGTGCCAGAAATGCCTGCATTGTTTATTCTGCACTCTATTTTGAAATTGAAATATTTTGAACTTTGAGTTAAATTGGCTAAATTACCAATTTCCAATAATTTTATTTTGTAGTTGAAACAGTTGACTGGGCGATTTCTTGTGCTCAATCGATAGAATAGAAGTAATACTAGTGAAATAGCTAAGAATTTGGTCAACTGGAATAATGTAATTGGCCTAAAATGGGAGTCAAAGTCGGCAAAATCACCGATTCGTAAATGTTGCTGACACATCAAAATTCGCGAGAGCATAATTTCGTCAATTTTCAATCAAATTTTGTACTTTTTGTTTTATTACCTTCAGAAAAAGATTCTCTACCATTTCATAAGAAAAAATATATTTTTTTTTTTTTTTAAATTCTTGGACACTGGTGCACCCCTTCCAAAAATGGCCTTGGACCCTGAAAGGGTTAAGTAGGGGCCCAATACTGGATGTTGTTCACGACTTTGATTTGGCATAATTAAAGAAATACTTTGGGTTTCTTTCAATTTCATTTATGGCTTTTAGTTCTTCCTGCATTTCTTGATTCCTGTAAGATTCCTTTACAAAAGAACATAAGAATGGAGGAACACTGCAGAAGGCCTACTGGCCCATACAAGGCAGGTCCTTATCAAAACCACCACTACCCAAGAATTTACTCCCTTACCCACAACACCAATCAAACCCAGCCCCTCCCACTCATATATTTGTCCAATCTCTTTTTAAGGCTACCCAAGGTCCTAGCCTCCATCACCCTACATGGAAGATTGTTCCACGCATTTAAAACTCTGTTCGGAAAGATAAGAAAGGAGGAACACTGCAGCAGGCCTGTTGGCCCATACTAGGCAGGTCTTGCCCAACCCAATTTACAATGCTACCCAAGCAATAAGCTCTGAAAATTCAATTTACCCATGTGCAAGTCCCACTCAAATCCAATCCCTCTCATTCATGTATTTGTCCAACCTAAATTTGAAGCTACCCAAGGTTTTAGCCTCAATAACCCTACTAGGCAGATTGTTCCACTCATCAACTCCCCTACGTATTTCCAAACCAATACTTTCCTATATCCTTTCTAAATCTAAACTTGTCTAATTTGAATCCATTACTGCGGGTTCTCTCTTGGAGAGATATCCTCAAGACTTTATTTATATCCCCTTTGTTAATACCCATCTTCCACTTATACACTTTGATCATGTCTCCCCTCATTCTTCGTCTTACAAGTGAATGTAATTTAACCCTTAACCCTTAAACTGTCCACACGTAGATATACGTTCACGCGCATACTGCCCCGAACGTAGTTCTACGTTTTATTTTTCATTCCTTCAAATTTAGTGCGATAGGCCTGAGTCGCCTAGACATGAGAGAATGGATCTGTGCCCTCAGTGTGCGCAGTATTAAAAAAATCTGGGACCACTTAGTACCTTGTGGGAGCACCAGTTCAATTGAGTGCCAGCTAGAGCAAATACTGTGGCAAACACCAGGGATTCACTGATGTCATGTCGCATTAACACTCCCCTTATAAGAGGAAAGTAAAAATAGGTTAGATAAATACATGAGTGGCTGTGGGTGGGTGTGAGTTGGACCTGACTAGCTTGTGCTACTATGTCTGATGCCATGCTCCTTCCTTCAGAGGATGTGACCTGACTAGGTGGGTCATTGGTCTAAGCTGGGGGGTGACATGGACCTGCCTTGCATGGGCCAGTAGGCCTGCTGCAGTGTTCCTTCTTTCTTATGTTCTTATGTATTCGGCAGGCTGGCTGGCTTTGGCTGTCTCTGGCTGTCTCTCTATCTGTCTATAACTCTGTCTATATCTTTGTCTGTCTATATCTATATGTCCTATCTCTCTCTCTCTCTCTCTCTCACATGTACACATAAGTACAGTTATTATACATAGTGTAAATTACCTAGGATAACCAAAAAATTCCAGGCAAAATGCTATACAATGCTTGTGGATATAAGGCATAATAAGCATGACTGGCAAGTAATACACATCGTCACTTCTGCATCGTGTATAATACCTGTTGGCTTACGAGCCGCACTCTGAGACTGAGACAAGCAGACGGAAAGACACACACACACAGGCAGACAGAAAGACAGATAAGTAGAGTTAGACAGAAATAAGCAGAGCTTGACAAACAGACAGACAGATACAGGCAGACAGACAGACAGATACAGACAGACATAGACAGAGACAGACACAGACAGAGACAGATACAGACAGAGACAGACAGAGACAGATACAGACAGATACAGACAGATACAGACAGATACAGACAGAGACAGATACAGACAGAGACAGATACAGACAGAGACAGATACAGACAGAGACAGATACAGACAGAGACAGATACAGACAGAGACAGATACAGACAGAGACAGATACAGACAGAGACAGATACAGACAGAGACAGATACAGACAGAGACAGATACAGACAGAGACAGATACAGACAGAGACAGATACAGACAGAGACAGATACAGACAGAGACAGATACAGACAGAGACAGATACAGACAGAGACAGATACAGACAGAGACAGATACAGACAGAGACAGATACAGACAGAGACAGATACAGACAGAGACAGATACAGACAGAGACAGATACAGACAGAGACAGATACAGACAGAGACAGATACAGACAGAGACAGATACAGACAGAGACAGATACAGACAGAACAGATACAGAAGAACGATACAGACAGAGACAGATACAGACAGAGACAGATACAGACAGAGACAGATACAGACAGAGACAGATACAGACAGAGACAGATACAGACAGAGACAGATACAGACAGAGACAGATACAGACAGAGACAGATACAGACAGAGACAGATACAGACAGAGACAGATACAGACAGAGACAGATACAGACAGAGACAGATACAGACAGATAGACATTGAAAAAGGGAGGGTTCCCTCCAGCACTGCTGACATTTATCAAATGTCACTGGGCTGTCAAGAGTTATCTGACACTTGTCAGATAACACACCATTCTTCAAGGAGTTTCATATACTCCAGGCACACAGGCAGACAGAAAGACAGATAAGCAGAGCTAGACAGACACAGACAGAGATACAGACAAACAGATTCAGACAGACAGACAGACAGATAGACAGATACAGAGTGAAAGAGCGAGGGTTCCCTGCACACATTCATTCATCAATGTCACTGCCTTATCAGTAGTTATCTGGCAATTGTCATAACACCATTCTTCAAGGAGTTTCATATATACTCCTGGATGTCTAAAACATTGCTGGGACCTATAAATACATCGTATATATTTATAGACAATAGTAAATGACCAAGGTAGGCGAAAATGTTCACCTGTTGGTGTGATTGTGACTGAGTACTATTTCAGTACATAATATTAGTGTTAGAACAAAGATTGGCTATGAAATCACAGGAACTATTGTAAATTGTAATTATCAGAACATAAAAATTATATAAATTAAAATGAAAACTAGAAAAAAAAGTATATCAGCAATACTTCTGCAAGCGGCAGGACTTGATGTTGCCGTCAGGTGAGCATCCAGCACCAAATTGGAAGGGCTTATATCTCGGTAAGTATTGGCCCTAAAAAAAATTTGTTAGCCTATCCTGTTTATAAAAATGCGCTCTTCATTTAAAAATTTTTTTTTTTTTTTTTTTTTCAAAATATTCGGTGCAGTACGCAGGTGAACGTATATCTACGCGTGGACAGTTTAAGGGTTAAACTGCTCCGAATATTTTGAAAAAAAATCTTTTTTTTTTTTTTTAAATGAAGAGCGCATTTTTATAAACAGGATAGGCTAAAAAAAAAATTTTAGGGCCAGTACTTACCGAGATATAAGCCCGCCAAGTTGGTGCTAGATGCTCACCTTACTGCAACATCAAGTCCTGCCGCTTGCAGAAGTAATGCCGATATACTTTTTTTCTAGTTTTTATTTTAATTTATATAATTTTTATGTTCTGATAATTACAATTTATAATAGTTCTTGTGATTTCATAGCCAATCTTTGTTCTAACACTAATATTAGGTACTGAAATAGTACTCAAATAGTCACAATCACATCAACAGGTGAACATTTTCACCTGCCTTGGTCATTTAATATTGTCTATAAATATATAAGAAGTATTTATAGGTCCCAGCAATGTTTTAGACATCCTGGAGTATATATGAAACTCCTTGAAGAATGGTGTTATGACAATTGTCAGATAACTACAGATAAGGCAGTGACATTGATGAATGAATGTGTGCAGGGAACCATTGCTTTGTTTTCACTGTCTGTTTCTGTCTATCTGTCTGTCTTTCTATCTGTCTGTCTATCTATATGTCTGTCTATCTGTCTAGCTCTGCCTTTCTGTCTTTCTGTCTGCCTGCCTATGTGTGCCTGGAGTATAATATGAAACTCCTTGAAGAATGGTGTTATGACAAGTGTCAGATAACACTGACAGTCCAATGACATTGATGAATGTAGCAGGGAACCCTAGCTTTGTTTTTACTGTCTGTATCTGTCTATCTGTCTGTCTATCTGTCTAGCTCTGCTTCCATGTCTGTCTGTCTAGCTCTGCTTATCTGCTGTCTGTCTATCTGTCTAGCTCTGCTTATCTGTCTGTCTATCTGTCTAGCTTTGCTTATCTGTCTTTCTGTCTGCCTGTGTGTGTCTTTCTATCTGCTTGTCTCAGTCTCAGAGTGCGGCTCGTAAACGAACAGGTATTATACACGATGCAGAAGTGACATGACAAAGTGTATTACTTGCCAGTCATGCTTATTATGTCTTATATCTACAAGCATTGTATAGCACTTTGCCTGGAATTTTTTGGTTATCCTAGGTAATTTACACTATGTATAATAACTGTACAATTATCAAATCTGTGTAAGTTTATTTAGGCACAGGTACACTTAGGTACAATTATCATACATAGTTTAAGGAGGTTTTGTGTGCAAGGGGCTTGGACTTCCAGCGAGCATGTGTGAGCGTGTTAGATAGGGGCGAGTGGAGACAACTGGTTTTTAGGACTTGACGTGCTGTTGGAATATAAGCAAGGTAACGTGAAGGGATTCAGGGAAACCAGCATTTCCTCTGTTCATTTATCATGTCCCCAGGCCTCTCCTATATTACACTTACCTTCCATTTTGAATTCATTATCACATAAAAATAGAAGATTTACTCTATTACCCAATAAAATACAGTAGGGCCCCACTTATATGGCAGGTTAGGTTCCAGGCTATTGCCGGAAAGCAGAACACCATTTTTTTCCACTTATAAATGCCAGACAACAAGTTTACATTAACTTATATTAAGTTAGTAATAGAACTAGGCATTAAAAACACAATAAAAAGCAAAATACATACACAGTACATGCATTACTTACCTTAAAATATCTGTAGTCTTAATGTAGGGTGAGAGGTGAGTAATACTTATTTGTAAGGAGTCAGGTATAGGTAGCCCTGGCTCCCCATCCCAAACTTAATATACAATACAGTGGACCCCCGAGTTTCGTAAACCCTGGAAATCGTACAATTATGTAAGTATAATATTGTAAGTGCTTGTGGAAGTGTATTTTTGGGGGTCTGAAATAGACTAACCTACGTGACATTTTTCCTTAACCCTTTACCGGGCACTCCCTGGAAAATGATAATTTCGAAATGTGTTTCATATGAGTGGATAGAGTAACTCAATGTAAGGATAATGAGCCCATATAATTGAAATTCTAAAAAAAACTTTTCACGCAATTGCCAATATTCAAGGACCGTCTACAGACGGTCCTGACCGTTAAAGGGTGTCAAATTCTGAATGTTGCAAATTTGCAATTGTTAATAAAACACCAAATAAGTATTTTTCTATTTTATTATACTAATATACAATATCAAAAACACAAATGGAACTTGTTTCCAAACATTTTGTAGGTATAAAAAATATATAAGTGAACCAAAGAGCAACATGGACACATTGCAAAGGGATAAAACTTTCAAGTCCCATATTCCTGAATTTCCTGAGAAAAACAATCATTCTTGATCACTAATTGCTACAATGAAAGGCTATGAAGCAATTTCTTTCCTTCTTGATGCATAGATTTACCTTGCATACGGCACACAAAAATGAGGATGTGACATGATTTTTTGTTTTGCTGCAATAATTTCATGTAAATATTCTGCCTTGCACTGGCCAGTGACCTAGCATTTTATCAAACCTATCATTTTGGTCAAACCTCACACTGTCATCAGGCCTTTCTGCACATTGGTACTGCACTGGAGATGGCAACAGGTCATCTGGTTCTGGATCTGAGTCACTTTCCACCAAAATGCAGAGATATTTGAACTTCTGTTGGAAGGGTTCACAATAGAACAATTTCTCATTGATCTGGAATGACAATAAGAATGTTCTGTACACACCCAGACCACTACAGAATTCATATATGCACTAGAAATTTTTATATAAATATTTATTTACTGAAATTTGAAATGTGGCCCTGACGGGCGGGACCGTCTGTACACGGTCCTCTTTTGTTGCACTTTTTTCAATTGCATGGTACACTCATATTATGCATATCTAACTCCTGATATATATCTCAAAATATGCCTAAACTATTCATTTACACACTGGACACAACAATAAGTACTTACCGACATTGTAGAGAGTATAATCACAGTGTATATGAGTGGAAGAAGAGCAAAAATCTGGCTCTGGGTGACGCAAAGCGAGAAGTGTTTACATTTTGGTCTCTCAACCAATGGGAAGCGAGCAGATGCCGGTCTCACTTAGCTGGAGCGACTCACAGAAGGCTTGTGATTGGTCAGAAACAGAGAACGGGAACCTAGATGCGCTGGGGGAGTAGGATGACACGTGCAAAAAACACGTGTTTAGGACCGTCTCTACACGGTCCTGCCCGGTAAAGGGTTAAGGGAGTAAATTCGTTTGGTAATGGCGCTTGAGCAGACTTCAGGAGTGAAGTTTTTACGAAACTCGGGGGTCCACTGTATTTAAAGCAGCCCAGAGAGATAAAATACACATACAGTACACTCATTATTTACCTTAAAATATGTGTAGTCTTAATGTGGGATGAGAGGTGAGTAGTATTTATTTGTAGGAAGTCAGTGTAGGTAGCCAGTAGGTGTAGCCCGCCTGGGCTACACCTACCTATATTGCTATAGGATATTTAATGCGGCCCAGAGCAATATTATTACCATTGACATACGTTGTTCACTGAATATAATCGTTTCTAACAACTACCTTGAGAAGGGAGAAGTAATGATAATAATTCATGCCGAGAATTTTAAACAAAAGTGGAATGTGAAAGGGAGTGACTGAGCCAAATGCAGATTCATACAAGTTTGTTTTCTCTGGGGCTGGACCAGAGGGAACGTAATGTTTTCCCTCTGCCTGGCTACCAGACCTCCATAGCATATAAACATAGCATGTTTATATGCTATGTAACGTGTTTCTTATATAATTTTAAAGAAAATATCATAGATGGAATAATGAAAATGTCTATATTAATGTAAAATAAGACATTTAATGTGCCCAAGAGTGAGTATTATTATGTACTGCATGCCAACACAGTGTGTAAGTATATTTAGGTACAGGTACACATAAGTATTATTATCAAAGTACTGTACATATAAAATATCCAATAACTTTAAAGCACTTGAAATTTTGGAAAGTTTCCAGACATAGATGTGCTCACGGAGAATGTAAACAAACCAGGTGGGGTGTGCCGTATTAGAAAGACGGGTTGCCGTATTGCGAGTTTTGGTCATAATTTGAAATCGCCATATTAGCAGAACGCTGTAAGGTGAAACGCCGCAAAACGGGGCCCTACTGTATAACCTGGAATGATTGGTCATGATTTCTGGTGCCACAATACAGTGGTCCCTCAACTTTTGGTGATTCCGACTATCGGTGATTAAGAGTTTCGAGCGCATTTTTCGGTCAATGTTTCCCTCGCCAACCGGCCATTCCCTTGACTATCTGTCCATACCAGACCTGTCTGCCTGCCCGCGCCTTGCCGCACAGGACGCCACTCTAGCGTTGTTTACCATTGAGAGAACATTACCCAGTGCGCTCTTTCAAACATTTCACAATAAATTTATTCTGTTTATTGCTGGTTTAGTGATTGTCACTGTGAAATAAGTCACCATGGGTCCAAAGAAGCTTCCTAGTAGCACCCCTATGGTAAAGAAAGTGAGGAACACCATCGAACTGAAGGAGATTGTAGAAAAATATGAGAGTGGCGTACGTGTGAGTGAGCTTGCCAGGATGTACAACAAAAACACATCTACTATCACCTCTATCCTGGCAAAGAGAAAAGAAATCAAGGAAGCTAATGTTGCAAAAGGTGTTGACATGTTTACCAAAAATAGATTGAAAACAGTGGATGAGGTTGAGAAGTTGTTGGGGGTGTGGATCAATGAAAAACAGATAGCGGGTGATAGTATTTCCACGGCGATAATTTTTGAAAAGGCAAGGCAGTTGCACGCAGATCTTGTCAAGACAATACCTGGAACCAGTGGTGATGTGAGTGATTTTAAAGCCAGCAAAGGCTGGTTTGAGAGATTTAAGAAACGTAGTGGCATACACAGTGTTGTGAGGCATGGTGAGGCAGCCAGCTCAGACAAACGTGCAGCTGAAAAATTTGTGCAGGAATTCAAGGGGTTCATAGACACTGAAAAATTTGAACCCCAACAAGTGTTTAATTGTGATGAAACAGGCCTGTTTTGGAAGAAAATGCCAAACAGGACCTTCATTACTCAGGAGGAAAAGGCACTGCCAGGACACAAGCCTATGAAAGACAGGCTAACTCTCATGTTGTGTGGTAACGCTAGTGGGGATTTTAAAGTGAAGCCTTTACTGGTGTATCGCTCTGAAAATCCCAGTGTGTTCAAGAAACACAATGTTAACAAGAATAATTTGTGTGTGTTTTGGAAGGCTAACACCAATTAACGGCAATTTTCCTAGAATGGCTCACTGGAGTGTTGGCCCCAGTGTGAAGAAATACCTCTTGGAAAAGAAATTGCCACTCAAGTGCCTCCTGCTACTGGACAATGCTCCTGCTCATCCTCACGACTTGAAAGACTACAGTCAACCCCCGGTTAGCGATGGCGTTGGATACCGATAAAATCGGTTAGCGATACATTTTTACGTCAAAATCTTGGCTCCATTTACGATGATCCGCTCGGTCTACGATATTCGTCCCGGACGCGTAAGCATGGCCCAGCTTGGCAGGCACTCCAGGGAGCGTCAGTGTGCTATTGCTTACAAGCGAGAGCGACCACCACCCACGCATTCATACCAGTATATTGTCATTATTCCACTGTTTTTAGTGCTTGCAACTGCTAAATAAGCCACCATGGGCCCCAAGAAAGCTCCTAGTGCCAAGCCTGTGGTAAAGAATGTCAGAAATACGGTAGAATTGAAGAAGGAGCAGGCTGGCTGGCTGGCTGGTTGGCTGGTTGGTTGGTTGGTGGCTGGTTGGTTGGCTGGCTGGTTGGTTGGTTGGCTGCCTGCCTGCCTGGCTGGTTGGCTGGCTGGCTGGCTGGTTGGTTGGTTGGTTGTTTGGCTGCCTGGCTGGTTGACTGCCTGCCTGCCTGGCTGGTTGGCTGCCTGGCTGGGCTGTCTGTTTGTCTGTCTGTCTGTCACAATCATACACATAAATACATAAGAACATAAGAAAGGAGGAACACTAGGCAGGTCCTTCACATTCCATCCCACTAACAAGATATATGTTCAACCCAATCTTAAATGCTACCCAAGAAATAAGCTTTGATAATTCTATTTACTCATGAGCAATCCCCACTCAAATCCAACCCCTCTCACTCATGAATTATACATAGTGTAAATTACCTAGGATATCCCAAAAAATCTAGACTGGCAAATAATGTGTGTCAGGACTCAGATGTGAAGCAGTGACTACTGAGTCTTGTAATATGTGTTGGATCTCTCTGAGACAGACAGACAGACAGAGAGACAAACAGATACAGACAGACAGACAGATAAAACAGTGAAAACAAATAGAGCGAAGGCAGTGTACCCTCGTTTGTCAAATGTCATCACTCATTAGTTTGGTGATAAGAAGAGGCTAACCCGTCACCCCTGGCTGGCTGGCTGGATGGCTGGGAGGCAGGGAGGGAGGAGGGCAGGGAGGGAGGCAGGCAGGCGAAGGCATTGTACCCTCATCAGTGTCAACACTAATTAGTTTAGCGATAATAATAAGATAATAATAAGATAAGAGGACGCTCACCCCTCATCAATGTCACCTCTGTAATTAGATTAGTGATAAGACTGGGGCCCTTTGTGCCAGCTGGTCACCATGCTTCAATAATTATTATTATTATTATTATTATTATATTCTCCCTGTGTCCTAGGTAATTTACACTATGTATAATTGTATTTATGTATTCCTGTGAGATAGACTCAGTCAGTCAGCCAGCCAGCCAGCCGTCCAGTCAGTCAGCCAGCCGGCTAGCTGGTCAGCCGGCTGGCCAGCCATCCATCCATCCATCCAGCCGGCTGTTCAGCTAGTCAGCCGGCTGTCCATCCATCCATCCAGCCAGCCAGATGGTCAGCCGGCTGGCCGGCCATCCATCCATCCAGCCGGCTGTTCAGCCAGTCAGCCGGCTGTTCAGCCAGTCAGCTGGCTGTCCATCCATCCAGCCAGCCAGCTGTTCAGCCAGCCAGATGGTCAGCAAGCCAGCCAGCCAGCCGGCTAGCTGGTCAGCCAGCCAGCAGGCTGGCCATCCATCCATCCAGCCAGCCAGCCGGCTAGCTGGTCAGCCAGCCAGCAGGCTGGCCATCCATCCATCCAGCCAGCCAGCCAGCCAGCCAGCCAGCCAGCTGTTCAGTCAGCCAGCCAGCCAGATGGTCAGCAAGCCAGCCAGCCAGAGAGCCAGCCAGCCCCAGTCGCCGGCACAATTCCAAACATTCGCCAGAAACAGAACTCTCTGGAACACTTTTTTTTGAGCAACAGGGGTCCAGTGACTTGCAAGCTGGTCCTAGTGGCATTAAAAAAACAAAGAAGGGAAGTAACCCAGGAAAAGGACTTGGTACCTGAAGTCTTTATGGAAGGGGATTTCCCTTCCAAACAAAAGCTCTTCCATCCTCTCCCCTCCTCCTGTCTTCCACACATCAACAACTCTTCAATAAAGGTAAGTGACATGTTATTATTGTTTTATTCTTCATGTCTCATTCTTTTCTGTGTATTTTAATGTATATTTAATGTACAAAAATATTTTATTTTAATACTTTTGGGTGTCTGAAACGGATTAATTTTATTTCCATTATTTCTTATGGGGAAAATAGAATCGGATAACGATATTTTCGGTTACAGATAAGCCCTCTGGAACAGATTAATATCGCTAACCGGGGGTTGATTGTATTTGTCTGACAACTTCAGTTTCATCACAGTGAAGTTCTTGCCTCCTAACACCACTCCTCTCATCCAGCCCATGGACCAGCAGGTCATTTCTAACTTCAAGAAACTGTACACCAAAGCAGTGTTGCAGAAGTGCTTTGAAGTGACCTCGGACACTGAGTTGACCCTAAGAGAGTTCTGGAAAGATCACTTCAATATCCTCCATTGCATAAGCCTTATAGGTAAGGCTTGGCAGGGAGTGACTTCCAGGACTTTGAACTCTGCTTGGAGACCATTGTGGCCAGATTGTGTTTAAAAGAGGGATTTTGAAGGATTTGAGGCTGACCCTGATGACCCTGTGCCTACTGTGGAATTGGGCAAGTCCCTGGGGTTGGAGGTGAGTGGTGAGGATGTGGAAGAGTTGGTGGAGGAGCACAAGGTAGACCTAACCACTGAAGAGCTGCAAGAGCTTCATCAGGAACAGCATCAGACGACATTTAAGGAAATTGATTCAGAGGAGGAGGATGGACAGGGGGAGGTAGTAACTTCTTCAGAGATTTAGGAAATGTGTTCTATGTGGACTAAGTTGCAGACATTTGTTGAAAAACACCACCCTGAGCAAGCTGAAATAAGCCATCTCTGCGACCAGTTCAGTGACAGAGCCATGTTGCACTTCAGGAAAATGTTAGAGGCGCCAGAAACAGAGCACTCTTGACAGTTATTTTCTAGACAGGGGTCTAGTGACTCTCAAGCTGGTCCTAGTGGCATTAAAAGACAAAGAATGGAAGTAACCCCAGAGAGGGACTTGTTACCTGAAGTCCTTATGGAGGGAGATTTCCCTTCCAAACACTAACCCCTTTCCCTGTCCTTCTCCCTATCTTCCAGATGCCAGCAACTCTCTTCAGTAAAGGTAAGTAAATGTTATTTTAAATGTTTAATTATAAATTTATTACTTTATATATGTATTTATAATTGTTTTGTTTATGTAAAAGTATAGTTAATCTTGACCAAATTAAGTTTTTGTGAATATTTTTGGGTGTCTGGAACTGATTAATTGTATTTACATTATTTCTTATGGAAAATAAGGTTTCGACTTTCGAGTTAAGGTCTAGCTCCTGGAACGGATTATGACCGAAAGTCGAGGGACCACTGTAATTCAATCAGACCTAGTAAAAACCCAGTCCTCATAGCAATTACATGTGCAGTATTTAGTAAAATACTTGAGGTGTGTAAGAATGCGGCTATTGGATGCATACAAATGTATACTTTTTACTCTTTTTTACAGATAGAAGAATTAATTCCAAATGGTTCTAATATAGCAGTCACAAATGAAAACCGAATTGAATACATCTATCGAATGGCTGACTACAAGCTTAACAAGCAAATTGCAAAGCAGAGTCAAGCTTTTAAGAAAGGTACCATTATGCAGTGTTGTATTTTATATGTTCATTTCACTTTGATGTTTTCATAGTTGCCACTTCACTAAGTATTATACAAGTGTCTTGCACAGTATTATGGCTTCTCTTGATGATAGTTCATCTTGACATGATGCCTTTAGTATGTCAAGCTCTATCAGGAGTTCCATTGCTTTGTTAACCCTTTGACTGTTTCAGTCGTATATATACGTCTTACGAGCCACTGTTTCGGACGTATTAATACGCCTAAATTCTAGCGGCTTCAAATCAAACGGGAGAAAGCTGGTAGGCCCACATAGGAGAGAATGGGTCTGTGTGGGCAGTGTGCGCAGTATAAAAAAATCCTGTAGCACGCAGTACATAATGAGAGAAAAAAACTCCGACCATTTTTTTGGATTAAAACGCCGACTTTGAGGTGTATTTTCGTATAGTATTTATGGTTGTATTCTCTTTTGTATGGTCTCATTTGATAGAATGGATAACATACTACAGAAATATAGATGATTTTGATTAGTTTCGTGATGAAAACGACCTTGAAATTGAGCTCAAAGTAGGAGAAATGTTCGATTTTTGCAAATGTTCAAGAGTAAACAAATCACGCCACGCGTCCAATACACATCAATTGGTGAGTCTAATATTCTTTCACAAGTGCACTGATATTATTTATACCATTTTTACAATAATGCCATAGTCTGCATAACGGTAAATCTTCTATTTTTTATGTGAATAAAAAATCAAAATAGAAAACAAAAGTAATATAAGAGGGGCCTAAAGACGTGACTAATGAACAGATAACATCTTATTTTAGTGCCAGGAATGTCTGCATTGTTTATTCTGGACCCTATTTTGAAATTGACAACTTTTTTATTTTGCATGAAATTGGCCAAATTGCCAATTTCTGATCACTTTATTGAGTAGTTGAAATCGATAAATTGGTGGTTTCTTGTACTCGATCGATAGAACAAATGGAGTTCTAAAGAAATATCTATGAGTTTGGTCAACTGGAACAATGGAATTTACCGAAAATAGGGCTCAAAGTAAGCGAAATTGCCAATGCGTATATATTGCTGAGATCACTAACTTCGCGAGAGCGTAATCCCGTGAGGTTTCAATCAAATTTCAAACTTTTGGTGTCTTTACCATCGGGAAACGATTCTCTATCATTTCATAAGAATTTTTTTTTTTTTTTTTTTTTAAATTTTGCGACAACAGGAGAGCACTCAGGATTGAGGGTTGCGACAGTCAAAGGGTTAATACACTAGTCATGGCAACACTAGATATTTCTATTTCCTTTGTCTTCTCTTCTAGTTCTTGTACTTACCCTTATTCTTCTTCTGTTGAGCTCATAGCATGGTGCTCTCTGTTTTCCCTTCTTTTCCACCAGGTAGCTAAATGTGAACACCCACTGATCATGTTCCGATAGGCCTTTATCATTTTCACAACTCAAAAGGGGGACTATTCGATAATTTTAAGAGTCCTATCATTGAGCATGAAATAAATTATGATGCCTCTAGCCAGTAGTAGAAGTCTGTCTTTCTCAGGGACCCAATCACAGACTCTCAACTTTTTCTTGGGGAAGATGAGGAGGCAGTGTATCATTCCTATGTATGAGTGATTAGGAACCAATTACAGTGGATCCCCGGATTACGTACTGCTCCAAACTCGAACAATTATGTAAGTGTATTTTTGTAAGTGCTTTTGTAAGTGTATTTTTGGGGGTCTAAAAGGACTAATCTAATTTACATTATTCCTTATGGGAACAAATTCGTTCGGTAACGGCACTTGAACAGCATTCTGGAATGATATAATGACGTAATCCAAGGGTCCACTGTATACTTGTAATACTACAAATAATGACTGTTTGGACTCTGAGATATTCTAAAAAAATTATGAAACTTATGGAAAATATTGTAAGAGTAAAAGGTCTTAGAAAGAGCCATTCAATAACATACGTACAGTGGACCCCCGGTTTTCGTGATTTTTTCATTCCAGAATGCTGTTCAAGTGCCATTACCAAACAAAGTTATTCCCATAAGGAATAATGTAAAGTAGACTAGTCCTTTTAGACCTCCAAAAATACACTTACAAAAGCATTTAAAAAAATACACTTACATAAAAGGGCGAGTTTGGAGCAGGACGAACACTGGGGGTCCACTGTACTAGAAACACATCCAAATTTCGATGATGGAATTCTAAAGGGTTAATAGCATTCATATTCTGTTCTCTCTGGATGTGAATACAAAGTCCAGCCTTGCTAGTTCATCAACTTCTTATTACACTTTTGTGAGTCATTATCTCTTAGTTTGTTGGCTCCTTAACATTTTGCTTGAATATCTAAATTATAAATTCAAGCAGTTTTCTCTCCCATGTTCATAGACTCCTCCATGTGGGTCCAGTTCTTCTGGCTTATATCTTCTACTGAAATCTCCTACTATCATTATTTTAGCCCTTATTCTGTTTGCTGCTTCTGATATTTTTCAGCGATTCTTGTTGCTGTATTGTTCTTGCTGTATTCCTGTTCGGGACTTTTATTTATTTTGTAGTGGGTTGTAAATGACAGCAACAAATATTTTGGAAGTTTGCGTAATAACAAAACTAGTTAGATTATCTGAGAATTCATTATTGCCCATAATTAACATTAATTCATATCTCCTGTTTTTTTATTATTACTTTCCTTCATTCTTTTAATTTCTTTATCCTCATACAATATTCCCTGGGAAAAATTGCATCATAAATCATACCAATTGGCTTGGATTCCATAACTGCACTGTGATCTGCTATTACTTTCCTCCTTTATTTAATTCCTGGTTTTTTTTTTTTTTTTTTTTTTTTTTTTTTTGAGGAATCCATCTATGTTTGTATGCATTTTTTTTTTTTTTTATTCAAACTTCTGTTTGTAAATCTATGTCAAATGAAGCATTGAAAAGGTTAAACTTATCTTGCTGAGGCACATGTAGTCTGAACATGATCATTTGTTTAAGTTATATGCAAATATTATATCAGAGAAGATTGTACAGTAATACATTTTTTTTTCTGACTAAATCCAGATTTCAGATAATTTCAGAAAACTGTAATGCTACTGATGTGATAAAACAGTTAAGTAAAAAATGGGGAGTTCTCAGGATAGTAAAGCTTGAAAAAAATATATAAGTATAACTCAAAAAATCGTAATAACACAATTGTAAATAAATCATGTGGAACAAGTGGGGCTCAGTCCCATGGCAGGTGAGTCCTAAGATTCACAGGTCAGTGAGCTTCAGGATTTTTCTACCATGGCTTTGAGTCCCACCCATTCTGTGATTTATAAAAGTAAAAATTAGTTAGCACTTAATGCATGTTTTTCACAGGAGTAGCAGATGTTGTACCTCTGGAGTGGCTGCAGATGTTTGACTGGAGGGAACTTCAAATGCTTATTTCTGGAGCCTCAGTTCCAATTGACCTGGAAGACCTCATGGATAATACCAGATATGGAGGTATGGAAAAACAACAATATGGTAGATTGTCATAATTGTTAGTTATACAATATTTTTGTTTTAAATACAGTATACAGTAAATCCTCAATAAAATGGACCTCCATAAAGCATATATTAGATAAAATGGACAAAAATTCTAGCCAGACAAAGGCTCATCACATATGCTTAATGGAGTGCCCAATAATAACAATGTAATGGGCTAAATTTGCTGTATTGTATGGCTGTCTGGTCCAGTTGAAACATCAATAAAGTGGATAATGTGTGCTTAATTGCAAGTTTGTCCAGTCCAGGCTTCATCCTGGACCTGCCCATTTTCACTGCTCCAGTGTAAGAGGTCATTGGTTCAGACAACATCAATTTGTCTTTGCCTTTGTGTGTGCTTACATACTCTCACAGACTTGCCTTGGGAGAAAAAACCCAACCCAACCCAACCCATCCCAACCCATCCCATCCCATCCCAACCCAACCCAACCCAACCCAACCCAACCCAACCCAACCCAACCCAACCCAACCCAACCCAACCCATCCCATCCCATCTCATCCCATCCCAACCCAACCTTACTCAACCAAACCAACCCAACACAACTCAACCCAAACCAGCCAACAAACCAACCAACCAACCAAACCTACCAAACCAACCAAACCAACCAACCAACTAACCCAACAAACCAAACCAACCAACTAAACCAACCAACTAAACCAACCAACCAACAAACAAACCAAACCAACCATCCAAATCAACCAACCACTACAACTACTATTACTACAAAAACTACTAATACTACAACAAAAGCTACTAATACTACAACAAAAACTACTACTACTACTACAAAGACTACTACTACTACAACAAAAGCTACTACAACTACAACAAAAACTATACTACAGCAAAAACTACTGCTACAAAAAACTTCTACTACAAAAACTACTACTGCAATGAAAACTACTGCTACTACTGGTTTGATAAGTACACTTTCCTGCAAGAAACAAACATATAGCAATCGGTACTTATCTGTTAACAGCACGATGTCCAGCAGCCTCTCCCTGGACATCCCTTCGGGGTGCCATTCCACTTTCCACAGTAGCTGTGGATTAACAAGTTTGTTAGTCATATAATTTGCCCCAAAGGAGTGTATATATCAGCATTTCTTTATCTGAAATGTGTAGTGATACTTACGTAATTTTGAGTGAATCACCCATGTAATTCCATCAAATCTCACCCCTATCTATTAGCTGCAGCTAACGTAATTAGGTGTGGGTATGGCTGGACTTACCTGGGTAGTATTGTAACTGACCCAATTTCCCCTAGTTTGTGGTATGGGAAGTATGACCCCAGTATTGATGTCTTGAGTAGCCTGCTACAGATGCATAGCTATGTCCTCACTCGTCGATATGGAGTCACTTTGGTCAGTTTTTACGTGATAGGGTAATATCTTGTCCCTTTGTTCATAACACCTGAATGCATACCGTGACACTACACTACACTTATCGGCATTATACCGCGGATGATACACTCATGTTTCTTTTTAACACTAATTTTCCTAGTGGAGATTGACATTATTTCATAGTTTACTGTGCAAAGTCAGTATTTTCATTGTTCTTAGCAGGAGGTTTGTGACGTGTGCATGCTCTGAATTCAACCTAGCTTATCGCCCTGCCCAGAGCCCACTACTCACCCTCCGTACAAAAGAACTGCAGAGTTCAGCTTTATATACCTTCCTTACTACACATTGCAACAGTATATTCAATACAAGAGGATAGGTTTCTTGTTGTTTAGCTATAGACTAGAATTCCTAATAGTCCCAACTTGTAGATAAAGTGGGGCACAGGTTTTCCCTTAATTTTCCTGCTAAGGAGAAAAGAGTAATTACAATGGAACCTCGAATATCGGCCGATTCGTTTTTAGGCCGGTTTTTGTGCGGAAATTTTGCTTCGTATTTCGGCCAGTGCCTTGCAAATCGGCCATATTAGACGCGTCCCCCCACCGGGACGCCGCGCGTAGGTGAGTTAGTCTCCCTGTGTCTGTTGGTGAATGAGCATATACTCTGTGCATTCATCCAAACATTTCCTTAAAATCCATTGGTTTTTGTGCTTGTTTATTAAGTGCGACTGTGAAATAAACCACCATGGGCCCAAAGAAAGTTCCTTTGGTAAAGAAAGTGAGAAACATGATGGAATTTAAGAAAGAAGTTATTGAAAAATATGAGAGTGGTGTGTGGGTGCTGGAACTTGCCAGGATGTATGGGAAATCCAAATCAACAATCACTTTCATTCTGGCAAAGAAAGAACAAATCAAGGAAGCTGATGTGGCAAAAGGGGTAAACATGTTAATGAAAAAGAGATCACAAACAAATGAAGATGTGGAGAAGTTATTGTTGTTGTGGATCAGCGGGAGATAGTGTTTCAGAGACTATCATGTGTGAAAAGGCAAGGCAGTTGCATGTAGATCTCGTGAAGAAAATCCTGGAACTAGTGCTGATGTTAGTGAATTTAAGGCCAGCAGAGGCTGGTTTGACAGATTTAAGAAGCGTAGTGGCATACACAGTGTTGTAAGGCATGGTGAGGCTGCAAGTTCAGACAAACATGCGGCTGAAAAATTTGTGCATGAATGCAAGGGGTATGTAGTGACTGAAGAATTCCAACCCTAACAAGTGTTCAATTGTGACGAAACAGGCCTCTTTTGGAAGAAAATGCCAAAGAGGACCTACATCATGCAGGAGGAAAAGGCACTGCCAGGACACAAGTCTATGAAGGATAGGCTAATTCTTTTGTTCTGTGCTAACACTAGTGGAGATTTCAAAGTGAAGCCTTTACTGATGTATCACTCTGAAAATCCCAGAGTGTTCAAGAAAAACAATGTTGTCAAGAGTAAATTGTGTGTGATGTGGAAAGCTAATCATAAGGCATGGGTCACAAGGCAACTTTTCATTGACTGGGCTGATGAAGTGTTTGGCTCGAGTGTGAAAAAATACCTCCTGGAAAATAAATTGCCACTCAAGTGCCTCCTGGTAATGGACAGTGCTCCTGCTCATCCTCCAAACTTGGTAGACCAATTGTCTAGGGATTTCAGTTTTATAACAGTGAAGTTCTTGCCTCCTAACACGACTCCTCTCATCCAGCCCATGGACCAGCAGGTCATTTCTAACTTCAAAAAACACAAAAGTAGTGTTTCAAAGGTGCTTTGAAGTGACCTTGGACACTGAATTGACCCTAAGAGAGTTCTGGAGGAATCACTTCAGTATCTACAACTTTATAAGCCTTATAGGTAAGGCTTGGCAGGGAGTGACTTTCAGGATTTTGAACTCTTCTTGGAGAAAATTGTTTCCAGAATGTGTCCTGAAAAAGGATTTTGAAGGGTTTGAGGCTGACCCTGACGACCCTACGCCTGTTGTGGAATCTGTTGTGTTTTTGGGGAAGTCCATGGGGTTGGATGTGAGTGGCGAGGATGTGGAAGAGTTGGTGGAGGACCACAGGGAAGAGCTAACCACTGACGAGCTGCAACACCTTCAACTGGAACAGCAACAGACCACAGCTGAGGAACTTGCTTCAGAGGAGTAGGAAGAGAGAGGGAAGGAGGTGCCTTCAGAGATTAAGGAGATTTGTGCAATGTGGAGTAGGGTGCAAGCTTTTGCTGAGAAATATCACCCTGACCAAGCTGAAACAAGCCATATCTGGAACATGTTCAGTGACAAAGCCTTGTCATATTTCAGGCAGATCTTAAAGAGATGCCAGAAACAGAACTCTCTGGACAGTTTTTTTGTGCAACAGGGGTCCAGTGACTCTCAAGCTGGTCCCAGTGCCACTAAAAGACAAAGAAGAAGTAACCCCGGATAGGGACTTGATACCTGAAGTCCTTATGGAAGGGGATTCCCCTTCTAAACAATAATTAGTCTTCCCTGTTTTCCATACGCCAACAAGAGTCCTCAATGCAGGTATGTAATAATGATTTAAATGTTCATTTATATGTAATTGTCATTGTTTTGTGTATGTAAAATTATAGTTAAACTTTACAAAATGTATTTTTTTTTATTATTTTTGGGTGTCTGGAACGGATTAATTGTACGTATTTACATTAATTCTTATGGGAAATATTGCTTCGAATTTAGGCCTTTCCAAATTTAGGCCGACCTTCTGGAACGGATTACGGCTGATATTCAGGGTTCCACTGTACTTTCGTTTAAACTCGTTGCGTAGTTGATCAAGAACTCTAGCAAGGAGAGGAAGGAGTGCCTCATGACACTGTTACATACGTACATATGTTCCTCATAAAACTGTTTACAAGGAAGGAAGAGTCCACTAGCCCCTTCCAGGAGGGCTAAGTCCCTCAGAGGGCTGAGGGGGGACTGAGAGATACCCCCTTTACTGGAGAAATTTCTCCACACTACTACTACTACAAAAACTACTACTACAACAAAAACTACTTCTGCTACAAAAAAGACTACTACTACTACTAAACCAACAAAGATTACTACTAATACTACAACAAAGACTATGACTACAAAAACTACTATTATAAACCAAATACTACTACAAGAACTACTAAAAACTACTACTACTAAAACTATTACTACTACGTACTACTAAAACTATTACTACTACGTACTACTAAAACTATTACTACTACTACTAAAACTATTACTACCACTGCATAAACTACTAGTGCTACTACAAAAACTACTATTACTAAAACTACTACTACAACAAAGACTAATACTACAAAAACTACTGTTACAACAAAAACTGCTACTACCACTAAAACTACTACTAATAAAACTACTACTACATAAACAACTACTACTAGAACTGCTACTACATAAACTACAACAAAAAAACTACTGTTACAACAAAAATGACTACTTATACTACAACAAAACTACTACAGAAACTACAGTACTACTACAACAAAAACTAGTACAGGTTGGCCATCAGTAATCTGGCAATCAGTTATCCGGTTCCATCAGTAATCTGGCACTAATTTTGACTAGCATAATTTAAAATTTCATCATTATACTGATTCAAATCATTATACTGACAAATTTCATCATTATACTGACTCAGAAATTGTGCAGTGTTACACAGAAAGTGGGATTACCTGGGGCCTAATGCCTTGTCTAAGGTCAAAAGGTAAAAGTTACACAAAAACCCATGTAAAACTAGGCCACCCAGGGCTATCCCAGCCAAAACAGAAAGTGCTAAACAAGCCGTTATTGCTCCAATGGGTTGGTTATCAGAGGGTTTACACAAAATTCCTATTTACGAAAATATACAATTTATTATGATTAACAATATATACACACTCCAGAAAACACCCTCATATTTCTCTTAGCCTAAACGCCTCAATTAAAGTACAGTGGACCCTCGGTTAACGAATACCCCGGAAATCGTGCAATTATGTAAGTATAATTTTGTAAGTTCTTGTGGAAGTGTATTTTTGGGGGTCTGAAATAGACTAACCTACGTGAAATTTTTCCTTAAGGGAGTAAATTCGTTCGGTAATGGCACTTGAGCAGACTTCAGGAGTGAAGTTTTTACGAAACTCGGGGGTCCACTGTACATGAGGAGTTGGCGGCAGGAGTGTCCACTCAAAACAAAACACATGTACCTATGGGGTCGGTGCCCAACAGTGGCTGGCCCCTACTCTCCACCCAAGACCATCTATTTCTTCAGTTCACACTCATCCCACCAAGCCCTGACCATATCAGAGCCCAGGGAAGCGTACTGGTAACCAATAAAAGTGCCTGTGGCTTGTGTTGGCTAAACAAAAGGAGTACAACATTACAAAATTTATCTTAACTAGGCGGCGTCTGCCAGCCTCTCTTACCCATGCTGCCTTCCTTGACCGCCCCAAGCCAA
>WNWK01013039.1:0-56994 GCA_009830355.1 Cherax destructor | reverse complement strand
GGGTGAAGTATTATCAATTCGGGATAACCCAGGGTGAAGTGTTATCCATCTATGATATCCCAGGGTGAAGTGTTATCCTCAAGGATAACCCAGGGGAAGTTTTATTCACCCAGGATAACCTAGGGGAAGTGTTATCCATCCAGGATAACCCAGGGAAGTGTTATCCACCCAGGATAAACCAGGGAAGTGTTATCCACCCAGGATAACCCAAGGAGAACTTTTTCACCCAGGATAAACCAGGAGGAAGTGTTATCCACCAGAATAACCCAGGGGAAGTTTCTCCATGCAGGATAACGTGTGTGTGTTATCCATGCAGGATAACTCGGTGTGTGAGTGTGTGTTATCCACTCAGGATATCCGGAAGTGTTTTCCACCCAAGATAACCTGGGAGTTGTTTTCCACCCAGGATAACCTTGAGTTGTGTGTGTTATCCAGCCAGGATAACCCTGGGCTATGTTGGCGGGTTCTTTGCATAGATTTGGTAATTTAATACAAGATGAGCTTGGTTGTTGGTAGCGTTTAATGAGGCGTTGGATATATGGGAACTGAGCCTATGCCTACGTCCTTCTGCTATGCCTACTCGGATGGTACTGACTCGTGGGCCTGCACGGCACTGGGGTATTCAAAGGCAGGCCTATGATTGGCTAATGCCCGATCACGTGAACAGAAGTTGGTGTAGCCGTTAGAAATACGAACCGTACACTTTTTATACTTTAATATTTTACATTGTAGGATATATATGTTATTATATTATAAAGGATATATGTATACTAGGAATAAGGTAAAAATATTTACATATACGTACATGTGTGTTAGCTAAAAAATAAAAAATCATTCTCCTCCTTTCTGTCACTACATTCATTAGGTACCTTTTGGTTCACTTCTTGAAATGGCTCATGCTATGACTGGCTTTGACATGTTGTACAATAAAGGTGTTTGAAGCCTGGCTACTGACTGTGGGAACTACAAAGTTGTGCTCTGTCCCCTAGTACTATGACTGCTTTGGTTCCCAGCCTTGACAAAATTGGCGCAAGATATTCTGGACACTGTTTGTGAGCAATTTTATAAACTTGATTTAATTTAAGTTGTTTTTACTCTGTCTTCAATATTCAGCATATCCAATTGTTGTAATTCATCCTGGCCTACATGCTCTCTTGGACTCAGGTCCAGGATGAATCTTACCATTTTGTTTTGGGTGATTTGCAACTTATCTTTCAGTTTTTTGTCAAGGCAGAGTACCATGAAGAGCAAACGTAGTCCATATGACATTGTATAAGGGCTAGACATAGGATCCTGCGAGCCTCAGTAAGTAGACACTGTGCTTGTCTGTAGAGGAACTTCAGTCTGGCATTCGCTTGCTTTACTACACTGTTCCCTATCAATTCTCCTGACATGCACGGGTCAAACTGGATTCCCAGATACAGTGGTACCTCGGTTTACGATTTTAATCCGTCAGAGGGCATATTTTAAGCGAAACAATCGTAAAGCGAATCAATTTTCCCATAAGAAATAATGGAAATAAATTTAATCCGTCCAAGACTTCCAAAAGTAGTTAAATAAAATATTTTTAGAACTTTTGGACATTAAATAATACACAATTTAATAAAGAATACATAAATATACATGCAAATATTGTATAATAACATGTCACTTACATTTATTGAAGAGTTGTTGATGTGTGGAGGACGGGAGGAGGAGAAGGTGGAGTAGTATGCTAGTGTTTGGAAGGGAATCCCCTTCCATTAACACTGCAGGTGGTAAGTTCTTTTCTGGGGTTACTTCCCTTTTTCTTTGAATGCCACTAGGACCAGCTTGAGAGCCACTAGACCTCTTTCTAACAACAAATTTGTCCAGGGAGATCTGTGTCTGGCGATTCTTTAACACATCCCTGAAATGACACACCACTGTGTCATTGTACAGGTGCCAGCACGGCCTGCAACAGCATGGTTAGGGTGATATTCATCCATAAATGCTTGCACCTTGCTCCACATTCCACAAATGTCCTTAATCCTTGAAGAAGGCACATTCTTCCATTTTGTTCCACCTCCTCCACCTCCTCTGAACCATTGTCCTGACCTCTGCTCTCTTGTTCCAGTTGCTGTTGAAGCTCTTGCAGATCTTCAGTGGTTAGCTCTTCCTTGTGCTCCTCCACCAACTGTTTCACATCCTCACCACTCACCTCTAACCCCAAAGACTTGCCCAATTCCACAATTTCTTCCAAAACAGGCTCAGGCTCAGGCTCAGGCTCAGGGTTCTGAGGCTCAGCCCCAAAACCTTCAAAATCCCTCCCTAGGACACAGTCTGGCCACAATTTTCTCCAGGCAGAGTTCAAAGTCCTGGTAGTCACTCCCTCCCAAGCCTTACCTATAAGGTGTACACAATGCAGCATATGGAAATGGTTTTCCAAAATTCTCTTAGGGTTATGTTCATGTCTGTGGTCACATCAAAGCACTTTTGAAACATTGCTTTGGTATAGAGTTTTTAAAGTTGGAAATGACCTGCTGGTCCATGGGCTGGAGGAGAGGAGTGGTATTAGGGGCAAGAACTTCACTTTGATGAATTTAAACTCCTCCACAATTTTCTCTACCAAGTTTGGAGGATGACAAGGAGCATTGTCCATTATCAGGAGGCACTTAAGTGGCAAATTATTGTCCAATAGATATTTCTTCACACTGGGGCCAAACACTTCATTGAACCAATCTAAGAAAATGTCCTTTGTGACCCAAGCCTTTTTGTTAGACTTCCACATCACACACAAGTTAGACTTGCTGACACCGCATCTGCCAAACACTCGGGATTTTCAAAAGATACACTAGTAAAGGCTTCACTTTGCAATCACCACTTGCATTGGCACAAAGCATCAACGTTAGCCTGTCTTTCATAGGCTTATGTCCTGGCTGTGCCTTTTCCTCCTGAGTAATGTAGGTCCTGTTGGGCATTTTCTTCCAAAACAGGCCTGTTTCATCACAATTAAACACTTGTTGGGGAGGAATTGTTCAGCCTCTAGGTACTCCTGGAATTCAGGAACATATTTTCAGCCGCACTTTTGTCAGAACTGGCTGCGTCACCATGCCTCACAACACTATGTATGCCAGTACGCTTCTTAAATTTTGAAACCAGCCTCTGCTGGCTTTAAATTCGCTCACTTCACTCGTTGCAGGCATTTTCTTAAGGAGATCATCATGCAACTGCCTTGCTTTTCACATATTATTCCCTCCGAAACAGTATCTCCTGCTAACTGTTTCTCGTTGATCCACACCAACAACAACCTTTCCACATTTTCCACCACTTGTGGTCTCTGTTTTGTGATCACAGATGCACCTTTTGCAACAACAGCTTCCTTGATTTTACTTAAATATTTCTTATCCATAATGGTAGCGATGGTAGAATAGGGTTTACCATACAGCCTGGCCAGCTCACTGATACGCACTCCACTTTCATATTTTTCTATTATCTCCTTCTTCACTTCTATCGTACATATATTTCTGTTCCTCTTTGCCACAGGCTTAGCACTAGGATCTTTCCTTGGACCCATGGTAGCTTATTTAGCAGTTGCAAGCACTAAAAACAGTGGAATAATGACAATATATGTACTGGTATGAATGCGTGGGTGTGGGTGGGTGGTCGCTCTCGCTTGTAAACAATAGCACTGACGCTCCTGGAGTGCGCGCTCAGCTGGGCGCCAAGCGGACAGGTCCGGTACGAATGTCGGTAACCGAAGCAAACATCGTAAACCACAAACAAATTTCTTACGTTATAAATATCGGTTACCGAAAATAACGTAAGGTGATAACATCGTAAACCGAGGTACCACTGTATTTTACTGAGGAAACTGATGTGATGGATTCCCCATTACACTGGACATTAAAATTATTTACCCTGCTCAGTTTATATTTCGTGCCAAAGAGTATGGCTTCTGTTTTCCCTAGATGTAATGATAGTTTGTTGTCTACTAACCATTTGCTGCAGGACTCCAGTTCCAGTGTTAATACATTAGCTATATCTTATGAGTCTTTACCTGACACTAACAAAGCACTGTCATCCGCATACAGTAGGAGTTTGCACTTGACACTGATGGGCATATCATTTACATAACACAGGAATAATAAAGGACCCAGAATACTACCTTGGGGAACTCCACATGCTATCGGCAGTGGTTCTGATTCCGTTTTGTTGATTTTGACAATTTGTTTCCTGTTGCTAAGATAGGACTTAAACCAGTCTGTGGAACCTATGCCGATAGCTTGAAGTTTCTTACATAATACAGTGGACCCCCGCTATTCGAACGGCTCGGCAGTCGAACAAATCGTCATTAGAACAAGAAAATCGATATCGTCATGCGAACAAAATATCACAATTCGAACAAGTGTGTCCATCACCTGTCCGCCCAGGCGCTTGGAGAGCCAGTCCCTCGTTGTTTACACTCGAGAGAACAATACCCTGCACGCTCATCCAGACATTTCACACTTTATTATAATTGTTTGGAGTTTGTTCATTAAGTGTGAGGCAGTGGTGTGAGGCAGTGGTGAGAGGCAGTGGTGGTAGAGGCAGTGGTGGTAGAGGCAGTGGTGGTAGAGGCAGTGGTGGTAGAGGCAGTGGTGGTAGAGGCAGTGGTGGTAGAGGCAGTGGTGGTAGAGGCAGTGGTGGTAGAGGCAGTGGTGGTAGAGGCAGTGGTGGTAGAGGCAGTGGTGGTAGAGGCAGAGGTGGTAGAGGCAGTGGTGGTAGAGGCAGTGGTGGTAGAGGCAGTGGTGAGAGGCAGTGGTGGTTGAGGCAGTGGTGAGAGGCAGTGGTGGTAGAGGCAGTGGTGAGAGGCAGTGGTGGTAGAGGCAGTGGTGAGAGGCAGTGGTGAGAGGCAGTGGTGGTAGAGGTAGTGGTGGTAGAGGCAGTGGTGGTTGAGGCAGTGGTGAGAGGCAGTTGTGGTAGAGGCAGTGGTGAGAGGCAGTGGTGAGAGGGAGTGGTAGTAGAGGCAGTGGTGAGTAAACAAGATTAAATGAAGGTTCGGGAGGGAGTTTTGTAAACAAACCAGTTGTTGTTGTTGCTGTTACCAGCCTGACACGTACGATTTCTCTTCACTCCTTGAAGCTGACTGGAAGTGATCTAATGCACTTAGCATTACAAACTCCGTTTTCTCTTATACTAACACGTCTGAAGGAGGAAAGAATGGGAAGATGTTTTCACAGCTGTAGCGAGAATGCCCGCCACCACCATCCTTCCCAGCCACCACATTCGTAATGACATACAGTGGACCCCCGAGTTTCGTAAAAACTTCACTCCTGAAGTCTGCTCAAGTGCCATTACCGAACGAATTTACTCCCTTAAGGAAAAATTTCACGTAGGTTAGTCTATTTCAGACCCCCAAAAATACACTTCCACAAGAACTTACAAAATTATACTTACATAATTACACGATTTCCGGGGTATTCGTTAACCGAGGGTCCACTGTATATATTTTATTCATTCTAGAGTGTATAGCAGGTTTTTATGTTATTTATATTGTTTATTATGTCATACGTATTAGATGAATTGTGATAGATAAATACGCTGTGGGGAATTGTGGGAGATAAGTCTATCTGGGACACCGCCACTTGCAATAAACAAACCCCCAAGGAGATGACCGACTCGTATAACTTTACTGCAGTCATTCCCTTTAAGGTATGTGAGAACTTTACCCGCTCCTGGCCGCACCCAAGGGGTACCTTCAATATTCTCACGATAACCCACTGCACTCTGGACCAGTATAAATAAATCTGAGTAGATAAGATTAAAAATTATGTTATGTTAAATTTAAGTGGACTGTATAGGTTATTAAACAACTGATCAAACAGGAGGAGAGGTAGAGAACACACAATTAAGTGAACATGACCATCACTCACCTAATTAACAGCATCATAGTGGTGCATTGTAGATCGTTGACCTAGCTAAAGTACATCTACTGTGCGGAACAATATCATTGGCCAACAATAAAGACGACAGGATGGTACTTAGCTTTAGATGAGGGAGTCGTTCCATTGTTGCGTCCTCCTGCGATCTGATTCGATCGCGATGGTAATAGTTGTCCCGTCGAGTCAAGGAAGGATAATTTCCGTGAACTCTTATACGCCCACGAGACCGGGCGTTAGTTAACATGTGGTTGGTCGGGGTAGCGATTCAGACCCTCTCACTAATCCGACCTTTTGTACTGTTTATACGTATAACTTTACATATTACGTATATCCTGGCTTAATGCCCCACTAGTTTATACACATTCACCGTCTCGATACTTGGATTTCGAGTAGATAACTTGCGATATATTAGTTCATTTTCTCCGCATTCAACATGGCGGTCGGGGTATGGCGTACCCAAGCTAGCCTCACTCGGTACAATCACTCCCTATTTATTTACAACTCGGTTTCACTATATTCACCATTTCACAATATTCATCGAATATATTTCAGTCTCTTCTAAGACGAAAGCTCCCCAGCATCAGGGGTTACGACTTTATCCTGCCGTATGGTCGCTTCACTGAGTTCAAATAGGCCTATGACCGCATCACTCGCGCGGCACGCCTTATTTCACAATTATTGTCCTATTACTGGACCTCCTGGACCGATTGTCCCACTTTATATTCACCGCGTCACTGGATATTCCTCCACATTACGAAAGGAGGTAATTAAATCCGGTTTGGTGGCCGGAATCTCCAAATTCGGCTCGCCATCATCACCTGAAATCGGGTGGGTAGGCTCGCTGTACACTGACTAGTCCCCTCTACCCAGCTTCCTCTGCCCACTTGACGAGGCATCTCGCGCATGCGTGTTAATTCGTTGGTTCTTTTCAGTTAATGTTAAGCCAACAGCAACACATTAATGATATCTATTCATATTGGAAAGTTTATCAATTACAACTTTCGGAAAATACCAATATTTTCCACACTGCGGCGGGCAGAGTTCGTTGTTAGACATTCAAATTGTATCTCGTAAATTTTGCGACTATTTTGCACGTACACAATCTTGCTGTTTTCGTTACGAATCCACTGCAAGGATACCTCATTATCAGACCAAATTGTGGTGTCGCTAATATTTATCTCCGGCAATTTACTCCGTAAATATTCAGCTAATTTGACACCCACATAAATGGCGGTTAATTCCAACTGAGGTAAAGTACGTAATTTAATTGGAGCCACTTTAGTTTTAGACATGACAAGAGAAATATCTTTATCACATTGAAGATAAGCGACTGCTCCATACGCTAATTTAGAAGCATCGCAAAAAATGTGGAGTGTATTTTCCACTCCAGAGCGTGTTACACACCGCGGGAACTCCAACATTGGAACTTTCTCATAATCACCAATTAATTCTTCCCACCTGTTAACGAATTCCTCAGGTAGGGTTTCATCCCAAGCACACTTCTGCTTCCATGCCTCTTGTACCAATAATTTCCCTCGGATTGTAAGAGGCGCCACTAAGCCTAGTGGATCGAAACATTTTGAAACTTCAGCAAGCAGGGTTCTCTTCGTTAATTTCTTGGGCATACTATAATTATTAGGCTTTAACGATATCAAGTCTCTTTCAGTATCCCAAGTCAGTCCCAATACATTGCTACACCCAGATACTTCATCGCCGGGATTATCTTTATTTATTCGGTCCTTTAACCTGGACGAATTACTGTTCCACTCCCTGAGAGGCATATTTGCACCTTGCATTATGTCATTAGCCCCTTCATATATCTTCATTAGCTCCTCTTCAGTTGATGTCACACCCAGGAAATTGTCCACATAGAATTGTTTACTCATTATTTCACTCAGTGGACCACCTGTACGTTTAAGGTGCGCATTTATCGTCGCCTGAAGTAAGAACGGACTAGAAGTAGCCCCAAATAAGACACTTCTGAATCTGAAAGTTTTCAGCGGACTAAGTGGATTGCTAGGATCCTCTGGCCACAGAAATCTTGTGTAATCCCGATCCGTTTCTTGCCATCCCACTCTCAGGAAAGCTTTACTTATATCTGCCGTAAAGGCATAATTATTAACTCTGAAATTCAACAACACATCTCCCAATTTCTCCGTCAGCGACAGACCTGTCATCAAACAATCATTCAAACTAGGTACATTTTTATTACCACCTGGCACTACAATTAAACACGATCCTCAAAGGAGTGGTTTTCGAATCCTTCTTCACTCCGTGATGAGGTAAGTAGTGGCCATGAATATTGGCTTGCTCAGGGGGTACCTCCTCTATGAACTGATTATTTAACTGTTCATTAATTATTGTATTATAAGCAGTCAACAATTCTGGTGTCTTACTCAATTCGTGGAGCTGGGCCTTTAACTGACCATACGCCATCCGGTAATTAGTGGGTAGTTCCGGATGGTTTAGCTTCCATGGGAGTCGCACCCAGTATTGTCCAGACTCAAATTTAACATCCTTCAGGTATTGTTCCTGAGTGAAGGAATCATCTGGACTTTCTTCATTTACATTAATTCCCACTGTCCAGTTCCCACAATTTATACACTGGTTTAACAGCATCCTCTATAGAAGAATATTCACACTGGGGTGACGTTTCATGAGTAAGACACACCGTGACTGCATTTATGGCTTCCTCCAGTCATTCATTACTGCGAGGAAGCCTGCCATAAATTACATGGCCTTCACCAGTGTTGAGAAGAGTGACACCACCTTTCTTCGTCATACCCTTCACGAAGGTGGCATAATAGTCACTGCCTATCAAAACACTTACTGGTCCCACCGAGTCATTGCTTACTACGGAGGGTGCCAGTTTCACATTAGTCTCCCTGGGCTTGCCAGCCACACTAACTCCATTAAGTTCAGCCATGGTTATAGGATCAATAACCGCTGAGGGTACAAATTAAATAGACCCTTTATTATTCATGGGCTTGCCAGCCACACTAACTCCATTAAGTTCAGCTATGGTTATAGGATCAATAACCGCTGAGAGTACAAATTAAATAGACCCTTTATTATTCATGGGCTTGCCAGCCACACTAACTCCATTAAGTTCAGCCATGGTTATAGGATTAATAACCACTGACGTCACAAATTAAATAAATTGTTTATAAAGGTGACTCTCACACCTCACTCTTGCACAAATCGTAGCCACGCCTGTGCTAGCAATTAATTGGACTAATTACTGTCCACCACACAATTAATTAACTGTGTACTCTATACTCACCTCCTACGATCAGTCACTTATTTATTAAATAATTAATTCAATAATGATTAATTCACTAATCACATCCAGTTTAGGACGGACCAACGGGCGCTGTGGGGAATTGTGGGAGATAAGTCTATCTGGGACACCGCCACTTGCAATAAACAAACCCCCAAGGAGATGACCGACTCGTATAACTTTACTGCAGTCATTCCCTTTAAGGTATGTGAGAACTTTACCCGCTCCTGGCCGCACCCAAGGGGTACCTTCAATATTCTCACGATAACTCACTGCACTCTGGACCAGTATAAATAAATCTGAGTAGATAAGATTAAAAATTATGTTATGTTAAATTTAAGTGGACTGTATAGGTTATTAAACAACTGATCAAACAGGAGGAGAGGTAGAGAACACACAATTAAGTGAACATGACCATCACTCACCTAATTAACAGCATCATAGTGGTGCATTGTAGATTGTTGACGTAGCTAAAGTACATCTACTGTGCGGAACAATATCATTGGCCAACAATAAAGATGACAGGATGGTACTTAGCTTTAGATGAGGGAGTCGTTCCGTTGTTGACGTCCTCCTGCGATCTGATTCGATCGTGATGGTAATAGTTGTCCCGTCGAGTCAAGGAAGGTTAATTTCCGTGAACTCTTATACGCCCACGAGACCGGGCGTTAGTTAACATGTGGTTGGTCGGGGTAGCGATTCAGACCCTCTCACTAATCCGACCTTTTGTACTGTTTATACGTATAACTTTACATATTACGTAAATCCTGGCTTAATGCCCCACTAGTTTATACACATTCACCGTCTCGATACTTGGATTTCGAGTAGATAACTTGCGATATATTAGTTCATTTTCTCCGCATTCAACATGGCGGTCGGGGTATGGCGTACCCAAGCTAGCCTCACTCGGTACAATCACTCCCTATTTATTTACAACTCGGTTTCACTATATTCACCATTTTTCCAATATTCATCGAATATATTTCAGTCTCTTCTAAGACGAAAGCTCCCCAGCATCAGGGGTTACGACTTTATCCTGCCGTATGGTCGCTTCACTGAGTTCAAATAGGCCTATGACCGCATCACTCGCCGGCGGCACGCCTTATTTCACAATTATTGTCCTATTACTGGACCTCCTGGACCGATTGTCCCACTTTATATTCACCGCGTCACTGGATATTCCTCCACATTACGAAAGGAGGTAATTAAATCCGGTTTGGTGGCCGGAATCTCCAAATTCGGCTCGCCATCATCACCTGAAATCGGGTGGGTAGGCTCGCTGTACACTGACCAGTCCCCTCTACCCAGCTTCCTCTGCCCACTTGACGAGGCATCTCGCGCATGCGTGTTAATTCGTTGGTTCTTTTCAGTTAATGTTAAGCCAACAGCAACACATTAATGATATCTATTCATATTGGAAAGTTTATCAATTACAACTTTCGGAAAATACCAATATTTTCCACATAAGCTGTCGAGTTGATAATAGGTTCACAGTGAAGTACAGTGGTCCCTCGGTTTTCGCCGAAAATTTGTTCCAGAGTGCTGCTCAAGTGCCATTACCGAACGAATTTACTTCCTTAAGAAATAATGTCACGTAGGTTAGTCTATTTCAGACCCCCAAAAATACACTTGCAACAGCACTTACGAAAATACGCTTACATAAATGTTCGAGTTTGGAGATGCACAAAAACCGAGGGACCACTGTACTATTTTGTCATGCCTCCTGAAAGCAGGAACGGATTAATTGTATTTCCATTATTTCTTATGGGAAAAATTAAATCGCCACTCGAACATTTCGCGTTGAGAACTTGCTCCTGGAACGGATTAAGTTCGAATAGCGGGGGTCCACTGTATATTGTGGTTGACAGTATCGAAGGCCTTTTGCAAGTCTAAAGTTACCATTCCTATGAGGTTCCCTATAGACATTTCAGTTCTCATGTAATCCATCAGATTAATTAGGGAGGTGTCGGTTGAATAAGATCTCCTAAAGCCTGATTGGTAACTATGAAGAATGTTGTTGTCACTAAGATATTTAACTACTTGACAGTACACCACCCTCTCTAGAATTTTTGATATTACACTGAGTATACTAACAGGCCTATAGTTGCTGACCTATTTTTCTTGAAGATAGGAGTAACTCTGGCCTCCTTGAACCCCTCTGGCACTGTATTAGTGGTGATCGACAAATTTATTATGTGAGCAATGGGGATTGCCAGTTCAGATGCACCATCTTTTAGAAACTTAGACGGGATGTTATCTGGGACGGTGCTTTAATTGGGTTTAACCTGCTTAGTTCTTTTTGCACGAAGTCATGAGATACACCAACTAGTTGACAACTGTTTGGAGTTACTCCTTTATTGGAATACAGTGGACCCCCGAGTTTCGTAAAAACTTCACTCCTGAAGTCTGTTCAAGTGCAATTACCGAACGAATTTACTCCCTTAAGGAAAAATGTCACGTAGGTTAGTCTATTTCAGACCCCCAAAAATACACTTCCACAAGCACTGACAATATTATACTTACATAATTGTACGATTTCCGGGGTTTACGAAACTCGGGGGTCAACTGTAGTATGTTTTAAATTTATCAGAGTCTGTGTTAAAGGTATTTGATGAAGCTGGTAGCTTGCTTACAGTGGACCCCCGAGTTTCGTAAGGTTCTTATTTCGTAAACATCGTGTTTCGTAAGCTTTTTTCGATTTCGAGAATCGTAAAATGGCTCATGTTTCGTAACGTATTAGACCTGTCCGCCTGCTCCGCGCCTGCGCGGGACGCAGGATGCAGCCAGTGAAGCATTGTTTACCATTGGGAGAACATTACCTAGCGCGCTCTTTCAAACATTCACACTTCATTTGGTGTCTTTTTTGGTGGTTTAGTGATTGTCACTGTGAAATAAGTCACCATGGGTCCAAAGAAGCTTCCTAGTTGCACCCCTGTGGTAAAGAAAGTGAGGAACACCATCGAACTGAAGAAAGAGATTATAGAAAAATATGAGAGTGGCGTACATCTGAGTGATCTTGCCAGGATGTACAACAAAACCCAATCTACTATCAGCTCTATCCTGGCAAAGAGAAATGAGATCAAGGAAGCTAATGTTGCAAAAGGGGTTGATATGTTAACGAAAAATAGATTGAAAACAGTGGATGAGGTTGAGAAGTTGTTGTTGGTGTGGATCCATGAAAAACAGAGAGCGGGTGATAGTATTTCCATAGTGATAATTTGTGAAAAGGCAAGGAAGTTGCACACAGGTCTTGTCAAGACAATGCCTGCAACCAGTAGTGAGGCAAGTGATTTTAAAGCCAGCAAAGGCTGGTTTGACAGGTTTAAAAAATGTAGTGGCATACACAGTGTTGTGAGACATGGTGAGGCATCCAGCTCAGACAAATGTGCAGCTGAAAAATTTGTGCATGAATTCCAGGGGTTCGTAGAGGCTGAACAATTCCTCCCCCAACAAGTGTTTAACTATGATGAAACAGGCCTGTTTTGGAAGAAAATGCCCAACAGGACCTACATTACTCAGGAGGAAAAGGCACAGCCAGGACACAAGCCTATGAAAGACAGGCTAACTCTTATGATGTGTGCCAATGCCAGTGGTGATTTTAAAGTGAAGCCTTTACTGGTGTATCACTATGAAAATCCCAGACCCTTCAAGAATCACAGTGTTGACAAGAATAATTTGTGTGTGCATTGGAAGGCTAACACCAAGGCATGGGTCACTACGGAGATTTTCAAGGAATGGGTGACTGGAGTGTTTGGCCCTACTGTGAAGAAATACCTCTTGGAAAAGAAATTGCCACTCAAGTGCCTCCTGATACTGGACAATGCTCCTGCTCACCCTGACAACTTGTGGTTGTCTGACAAGTTTAATTTCATCAGAGTGAAGTTCTTGCCTCCTAACACCACTCCTCTCCTCCAGCCCATAGACCAGCAGGTCATTTCCAACTTCAAGAAACTGTACACCAAAGCACTGTTTGAAAAGTCCTTTGAAGTGACCTCGGACACTGAGTTGACCCTAAGAGAGTTCTGGAAAGATCACTTCAACATTGTGTATTGCATACGCCTTATAGGTAAGGCTTGGGAGGGAGTGTCTTCCAGGACTTTGAACTCTGCTTGGAGACCAGTGTGGCCAGGTTGTGTCCAACAGTGGGATTTTGAAGGATTTGAGGCTGACCCTGACGACCCTGTGCCTGTTGTGGACTCTATTGTGGCATTGGGGAACAGCCTGGGGTTGGAGGTGAGTGGTGAGGATGTGGAAGAGTTGGTGGAGGAGCACAGGGTAGAGCTAACAACTGAAGAGCTGCAAGAGCTTCATCTGGAACAGCAACAGACCACAGCTGAGGTTATTGCTTCAAAGGAGGAGGGTGAGAGACAGAAGGAGGTGCCCTCTTCAGTGCTTAAGGAGATGTGTACAAAGTGGAATGAGTTGCAGACATTTGTTGAAAGACACCACCCTGAGCAAGCTGAAATGAGCCTTCAGTGCAGCCACTTCAGTGACAGAGCCATGTCACACTTCAGGAAAGTGTTGAAGGGTCGCCAGAAACAGAGGACTCTGGACAGTTACTTTACCAGGCAGGGGTCTGGTGACTCTCAAGCTGGTCCTAATGGCATTAAAAGACGAAGAAGGGAAGTAACTCCAGAGAGGGACTTGTTACCTGAAGTCCTTTTGGAGGGGGATTCCCCTTCCAACCACTAACTCCCTGCCCCTATCAGCAACTCTACCTTACAGATGCCTGCAACTCTTCAATAAAGGTAAGTAAATGTATATATATATATATATTGTTTTTAATTTAGTATGTGAATATTTTTTTGTGGAACGGATTAATTGTATTTACATTATTTCTTATGGGAAATAATGGTTCGAATTTCGTAAACTTCTCCTGGAACGGATTAATTACGATACTCGGGGGTCCACTGTGCATCAATAAATACCATACGAAAATAGACTGCTACTGTCTCCCAAACTACTGTCTCCCAAAATATCTCTCTCTCCTCTACACTCCTCTCTTCTCCAGGTGCATACACGCTTATTATGACCCACTTTTCGCATCCGACCCTTATTTTAATCCACATAATTCTTGAATTTACACATTCATATTCCCTCTTTTCCTTCCATAACTGATCCTTCAGTTATGGACTTAATCCCATTTATTTCTCCCCACTGAAACTCGCCTACCCCCTTCAGCTTTGTTTCGCTTAGGGCCAGGACATCCAACTTCTTTTCATTCATAACATCGGCAATCATCTCTTTCTTATCATCCGCACTACATCCACGCACATTCAAACAACCCAATTTTATAAAGTTTTTCTTCTTCTCTTTTTTAGTAAATTTGTACAGGAGAAGGGGTTACTAGCCCATTGCTCCCGGCATTTTTGTCGCCTCATACGACACGCATTGCTTACGGAGGAAAGATTCTTTTCCACTTCCCCATGGACAATAGAGAAAATAAAAAGAACAGGAGCTATTAAGAAAAAGAAGAAAAACCTAGATGTGTGTATGTATATATATATGCATGTGCATGCCAGTGTAGTGTGACCTAAAGTGTAAGTAGAAGTAGCTAGATATACCTGTTATCCAGCGTGTTTATGAGACAGAAAAAAGACACCAGCAATCCTACCATCCTACCACTATATATATATATAGTAGGTTGGTAGACAGCAACCACCCAGGGAGGTACTACCGTCCTGCCAGGTGACTGTGAAACAGAAACCTGAAACTGTTTTACATGATGGTAGGATTGCTGGTGTCTTTTTTCTGTCTCATAAACACGCTGGATAACAGTGGTACCTCGACTTACAATATTTTTTCATTCCAGAATGCTGTTCAAGTGCCATTACCAGACGAATTTATCTCCTTAAGAAATGATGTAAAATTGACTAGTCCATTTAGACCCCCAAAATTACACTTACAAAAGCATTTAAAAAAATAAACTTACATACAAGGGTGTGTTTGGGGACCATCGTAAGTCGAGGTACCACTGTATATATATATATATATATATATATAATAGGTAGTAGGTTGGTAGACAGCAACCGCCCAGGGAGGTACTACCGTCCTGCCAAATGAGTGTAAAACGGAAGCCTGTAATTGTTTTACATGATGGTAGGATTGCTGGTGTATTTTTTCTGTCTCATAAACATGCAAGATTTCAGGCATGTCTTGTTACTTCTACTTACACTTAGGTCACATTACACATTCATGTACAAGCATATATATACACACCCCTCTGGGTTTTCTTCTATTTTCTTACTAGTTCTTGTTCTTATTTCCTCTTATCTCCATGGGGAAGTGGAACAGAATTCTTCCTCCGTAAGCCATGCGTGTCGTAAGAGGCGACTAACATGCTGGGAGCAAGGGGCTAGTAACCCCTTCTCCTGTATATACATATTACTAAATGTAAAATGGGAAACTTTCGTTTTTCATTTTGGGCCACCCCACTTTGGTGGGAAACGGCCAACGTGTTGAAAGAAAGATATATATATATATAATTATATATATATATATATATATATATATATATATATATATGAGATATATATATATATATATAGATATTAGGTAGTAGGTTGGTAGACAGCAACCACCCAGGGAGGTACTACCATCCTGCCAGGGGATGTTTGAATGTGCGTGGATGTTGTGCGAATGATAAGAGATGATTGTAGATGTTATGAATGAAAAGAAGCTGGATGTCCTGGCTTTAACCCTTTGGGGGTCGGTGCCGTACTAGTACGTTTTACGAGCAGGGGTTGGTGCCGTACTAGTACGCCCAAATTCTAGCGGCCTCAATTTAAGCAGAAAACGTCTGGTAGGCATACATATGAGAGAATGGGTCTGTGTGCGCAGTATAAAAAAAATCCTGCAGTACACACTGCATAATGAGAGAAAAAAAACTCTGACCGTTTTTTTTTATTAAAACAGTGATTTTGCAGTCGATTTTCGTATGGTATTTATTGATGTATTCTCGTTTTCTTGGTCTCATTTGATAGAATCGAAGATATATTACAGAAATAGAGATGATTTTGATTGGTATGACAATGACAAGTACCTTGAAATTGAGCTCAAAGTAGCGAAAATGTTCGATTTTGACGATGTTCAAGAGTAAACAAATCACACTATGCCTCCCAAAACACATCAACTGGCGAGTCTTATATTCATGCACAATGCTCTGATATTATTTATACCATTTTTACAATGATGCAGTTGTATACATAACAGTAAATCTTCTATTTTTTGTGAGAATAAAAATTCAAAATGAAAAGCAAAAGTAATGTAAGAGGGGCCTGGAGACGTGACTAATGAACAGAGAACATGTTATTTTAGTGCCAGGAATGTCTGCCTTGTTTACTCTGGACCCTATTTTGAAATTGGCATCGTTTGAAATTTGTGTGAAATTGGAAAATTGCCATTTTCTGACCACTATTTTGGGTAGATGAAATTGGTAAATAGGCGGTTTCTTGTACTCAATCGATAGAAGAAATGGAGTTCTAGCGAAGTAGCTATAATTTTAGGAGACTGACACATTGGAATTTGTCGAAAATAGAGCTCAAAGTGGGCAAAATCGCCGATGCGAAAGTGTCATGGCTACCGCTAACTTCGCGAAAGCATAATTCCGTTAATTTTCGATCAAATTTCATAATTTTGGTGGCATTATGATAGGAAAAAGATTCTCTATCATTTCATAAGAAAAAAATAATTTTTTTTTTCCAAAAAATTTTCGACCCCAGGAACACTTTCCTGAGAAGGCCTGTCGACCCCGAAAGGGTTAAGTGAGACAAAGCTGAAGGGGGTAGGAGAGTTTCAGTGGGGAGAAATAAATGGGATTAGATCAGGGGTTTCAAATAGAGTTAGATCTAAAGAAGGAGTGGCAATAATGTTGAATAATCAGTTATGGCAGGTAAAGAAGGAATATAAATGTATAAATTCAAGGATTATGTGGAGTAAAATAAAGGTTGGATGTGAAAAGTGGGTTATAGTAAGTGTTTATGCACCTGGAGAAGAGAGAAGTGTAGAGGAGAGAGAGAGATTTTGGGAAATGTTGAGTGAGTGTGTGGGGAGTTTTGAACCAAGTGAGAGAGTAATTGTGGTTGGGGATCTTAATGCTAAAGTGGGTAAAAATGTTGTAGAGGGAGTAGTAGGTAAATTTGGGGTGCCAGGGGTAAATGTAAATGGGGAACCATTAATTGAGCTATGTGTAGAAAGAGGTTTGGTAATAAGTAATACATATTTTATGTAAAAGAGGATAAATAAATATACAAGGTATGATATAGCACGTAAGGAAAGTAGTTTGTTGGATTATGTATTGGTGGATAAAAGGTTGATGAGTAGGCTTCAGGATGTACATGTTTATAGAGGGGCAACGGATATATCAGATCATTATTTGGTTGTAGCTACAGTTAGAGTAAAAGGTAGATGGGACAAAAAGAAAATGGCACCAGCAAGTAAGAGAGAGGTAAAAGTGTATAAACTAAGGGAGGAGGAAGTTAGGGTGAGATATAAGCAACTATTGGCAGAAAGGTGGGCTAGTGCAAGTATGAGTAGTGGGGGGGTTGAAGAGAGTTGGGATAGTTTTAAAAATGCACTATTAGAATGTGGGGCAGAAGTTTGTGGCTATAGGAGGGTGGGTGCAGGAGGAAAGAGGAGTGAGTGATGGAATGAAGAAGTAAAGGGTGTGATAAAGAGAAAAAGGTAGCTTATGAGAGGTTTTACAAAACAGAAGTGTTAATAGAAGAGCAGAGTATATGGAGAGTAAAAGAAAGGTGAAGAGAGTGGTGAGAGAGTGCAAAAGAAGAGCAGATGAAAGAATGGGAGAGGCTCTGTCAAGAAATTTTGCTGAAAACAAGAAAAATTTTGGAGTGAGATAAACAAGGTAAGAAAGCCTAGGGAACGAATGGATTTCTCAGTTAAAAACAGAGTAGGGAGTTAGTAGATGGGGAGCTGGAGGTATTGGGTAGATGGCGGGAATATTTTGAGGAACTTTTAAATGTCGATGAAAAAGGAGGCGGTAATTTCATGTACTGGCCAGGGAGGTACAACATCGTTTAGGAGTGAAGAAGAGCAGGATGTGAGTGTGGGGGAGGTGTGTGAGGCATTACGTAGAATGAAATGGGGTAAAGCAGCTGGAATTGATGGAATCATGACACAAATGTTAAAAGCAGGGGGATATAGTGCTGGAGTGGTTGGTATTTTGTTTAATAAATGTATGAAAGGGGAAGGTACCTAGGGATTGGCAGAGAGCATGTATAGTTCCTTTATATAAAGGAAGGGGATAAAAGAGTGTAAAAATTATAGGGAATAAGTTTACTGAGTATACCAGGTAAAGTGTATGGCAGGGTTATTATTGAAAGAATTAGAGGTAAGACAGAGAGTAGGATTGCAGATGAGCAAGGAGGCTTTAGAGTGGGTAGGGGATGTGTAGATCAAGTGTTTACAGTGAAGCATATATGTGAACAGTATTTAGATAAAGGTAAGAAGTTTTATTGCATTTATGGATTTAGAAAAGGCATATGATAGAGTGGATAGGGGAGCAATGTGGCAAATGTTGCAAGTGTATGGAATAGGTAGTAAGTTACTGAAGGCTGTAAAGAGATTTTATGAGGATAGTGAGGCTCAGGTTAGGGTGTGTAGGAGAGAGGGAGATTACTTCCCAGTAAAAGTAGGTCTTAGACAGGGATGTGTAATGTCACCATGGTTGTTTAATATATTTATAGATGGGGTTGTAAAAGAAGTAAATGCTAGGGTGTTGGGGAGAGGGTGGGATTAAATTATGGAGAATTAAATGCAAAGTGGGAGTTGACACAGTTACTTTTTGCTGATGATACTGTGCTTATGGGAGATTCTAAAGAAAAGTTGCAAAGGTTAGTGGACAAGTTGGGGAGAGTGTGTAAAGGTAGAAAGTTAAAAGTTAACATAGATAAGAGTAAGGTGATGAGGGTATCAAACGATTTAAATAAAGAAAAGTTGGATATCACATTGGAGAGAGGGATTATGGAAGAAGTAAATGTTTTCAGATATTTGGGAGTTGACGTGTCAGCGGATGGGTTTATGAAGGATGAGGTGAGTGGTGCGCTGAGGTATCTGTGGAGACAAAAAACGTTATCCATGGGGGCAAAGAAGGGAATGTACGAAAGTATAGTCGTACCAACACACTTATATGGGTGTGAAGCATGGGTTGCAAATGCTGCAGCGAGGAGGAGGCTGGAGGCAGTGGAGATGTCCTGTCTAAGGGCAATGTGTGGTGTAAATATTATGCAGAAAATTCGGAATGTGGAAATTAGGAGAAGGTGTGGAGTTACTAAAAGTATTTGTCAGAGGGCTGAAGAGGGGTTGTTGAGGTGGTTTGGTCATTTAGAGAGAATGGATCAAAGTAGAATGACTTGGAGAGCGTATAAATCTGTAGGGGAAGGAAGGCGGGGTAGGGGTCGTCCTAGAAAAGGTTGGAGGGAAGGGGTAAAGGAGATATTGTGGGCGAGGGCTTGGACTTCCAGCAAGCAGTGTGAGCGTGTTAGATAGGAGTGAATGGAGACGAATGGTTTTTGGGACATGACGATCTGTTGGAGTGTGAGCAGGGTAACATTTTGTGAAGGGATTCAGGGAAACCAGTTAATTGATTTAGTTGGACTTGAGTCCTGGAAATGGGAAGTACAATGCCTGCACTTTAAAGGAGGGGTCTGGGATAGTGACAGCTAGGAGGGACAATTCTCAGCTGTCGTATCTGAGCTCCTCTGCAAAGACAGTGATTATGTATGTGTGTGGTGAAAGTATTGAATGATGATGAAAGTATTTTCGTTTTGGGGATTTTCTTTCTTTTTGGGTCACCCTGCCTCGGTGGGAGACAGCCGACTTGTTGAAAAAAAAAAATATATATAGATAGACAGATATATAGACAGATACAGAGATATAGGACAGACAGATATAGACAGAGATATAGACAGATATAGACAGATATAGACAGATATAGACAGATATAGACAGATATAGACAGATATAGACAGAGACAGCCAAAGCCAGCCTGCCGAATACATAAGAACATAAAAAGAAGGAACACTGTAAAAGGCCTACTGGCCCATGCAAGGCAGGTCCATGTCACCCCCCCACCCCAAGCTTAGAACAATGACCCACCTAGTCAGGTCACATCCTCTGAAGGAAGAAGCATGGCATCAGACCTAGTAGCACAAGCTAGTCAGGTCCAACTCACACCCACCTACAGCCACTCATGTATTTATCTAAACTATTTTTACTTTCCTCTTATAAGGGGAGTGTTAATGCAACATGACATCAGTGAATCCCTGGTGTTTGCTACAGTATTTGCTCTAGCTGGCACTCAATTGAACTGGTGCTCCCACAAAGTACTAAGTGGTCCAGGATTTTTTTAATACTGCGCACACTGAGGGCGCAGACCCATTCTCTCATGTCTAGGCGACTCAGGCCTATCGCACTAAATTTGAGGAAATGAAAAATAAAACGTAGATCTACGTTCGGAGCAGTACTTGTACAGTGACTTTGCAGTCTATTTTCGTATGGTATTTATTGATGCACAGTGGACCCCCGAGTATCGTAATTAATCCGTTCCAGGAGAAGTTTACGAAATTCGAACCATTATTTCCCATAACAAATAATGTAAATACAATTAATCTGTTCCACAAACAAATATTCACATACAAAATAATTAAAAATAATATATATATACATTTACTTACTTTTATTGAAGAGTTGCAGGTATCTGAAAGATAGGGTAATGAGTAATGAAGGTCCTCTTGGGCATTTTCTTCAAAAACCGGCCTGTTTAATCACAATTAAACACTTGTTGGGGGAGGAATTCTTCAGCCTCTACGAAGGGGAATCCCCACTTCCTGCTACACTCCCTGCATGCCTGCTACACTCCCTGCATGCCTGCTACACTCCCTGCATGCCTGCTACACTCCCTGCATGCCTGCTACACTCCCTGCATGAATGCTACATTCCGTGCATGAATGCTACACTCCCTGCATGAATGCTACACTCCCTGCATGAATGCTACACGCCCTGCATGAATGCTACACTCCCTGCATGCCTGCTACACTCCTTGCATTAATGCTACACTCCCTGCATGCCTGCTACACTCCCTGCATGCCTGCTACACTCCCTGCATGAATGCTACACTCCCTGCATGAATGCTACACTCCCTGCATGAATGCTACACTCCATGCATGAATGCTACATGCCCTGCATCAACACTAAACTCCCTGCATCAATGCTAAACTCCCTGCATCAATGCTAAACTCCCTGCATCAATGCAACACTCCCTGCATGCCTGCTAAACTCCCTGCATGCCTGCTACACTCACTGCATGCTTGCTACACTCACTGCATGAATGCTAAACTCTCTGCATGAATGCTAAACTCCCTGCATGAATGCTAAACTCCCTGCATGCCTGCTACACTCACTGCATGAATGCTACACTCACTGCATGAATGCTAAACTCCCTGCATGAATGCTAAACTCCCTGCATGAATGCTACACTCCCTGCATGCCTGCTAAACTCCCTGCATGCCTGCTACACTCACTGCATGAATGGTACACTCACTGCATGAATGCTACCACAGGGGTGCCACTAGGAAGCTTCTTTGGACCCATGGTGACTTATTTCACAGTGACAGTCATTAAACCACCAAAAAAAGACACCAAATGTATTGTGAATGTTTGAAAGAGCGTGCTGGGTAATGTTCTCTCAATGGTAAACAACGCTTTACTGGCGGGCATCCTGCGTTCTGTGCAGGCACGGAGCAGGCAGACAGGTCTAATACATTACGAAACACGAGCCATTTTACGATTATCGAAATCGAAAAAAGCTTACGAAACACGATGTTTACGAAATATGAACCTTACGAAACTCGGGGGTCCACTGTATTCTCGTTTTCTTTGTCTCATGTGATAGAATGGAAGATATATTACAGAAATAGAGATGATTTTGATTGGTTTGACAATGACAAGTACCTTGAAATTGAGCTCAAAGTAGTGAAAATGTTCGATTTTTGCCAATGTTCAAGAGTAAACAAATCACACCATGCGTCCAATACACATCAACTGGTGAGTCTAATATTCTTGCACAAGTGCGCTGATATTATTTATACCATTTTTACAATGATGCAGTTGTATACATAACAGTAAATCTTCTATTTTTTGTGAGAATAAAAATTCAAAATGGAAAGCAAAAGTAATGTAAGAGGGGTCTGGAGACATGACTAATGAACAGAGAAGATGTTATTTTAGTGCCAGGAATGTCTGCCTTGTTTATTCTGGACCCTATTTTGAAATTGGCATAGTTTGAAATTTGTGTGAAATTGGCCACATTGTCATTTTCTGACCACTATTTTGGGTAGTTGAAATTGGTAAATAGTCAGTTTCTTGTACTCAATCGATAGAAGAAATGAAGTTCTAGCGAAATAGCTTTGATTTTAGTGGACTGGAACATTGTAATTGGCCAAAAATATGGCTCAAAGTGGGTGAAATCGCCGATGTGTAAACATGTTCGAGACTGATAACTGCAGAGCTTAATTCCCTAAGTTTTCATTCAAATTTCAAACTTATGGTGTCGTTATGATCGGAAAAAGATTATAATTTCATAAGAAAAAATTATTATTTTTTTTTTTTTAAATTTGACCCTGAGAGCGTGTTTCCGAGAAGCCCTGTTGACCACCAAAGGGTTAAGGAGATCTGTGCCAAATGGACTGATGTGCCATGCTGGCAACATGACAATGTGGTGTCCCATTTCAGGGATGTTTTAAAGAAATGCCAGACAGAGCTCCCTGGACAGATTTTTGGTTAGAGAGGGTCCAGTGACTCTCAACCTGGTCCTAGGGGAATTAACCCTTTCGGGGTTATGGTCGTACAAGTACGTTTTACGACTGTGGTTATTGACGTACTAGAACGCCTAAATTCTAGCAACCTCAAATCAAGCAGAAACAGGCTGTTAGATGTGATAGAATGGGTCTGTGTGGTCAGTGTGCAGTATAAAAAATTCCTGCACCACACAGTGCATAATGAGGGAAAAAACTCTGACCGTTTTTTTGGTTTAAAAAAAGCGACTTTGCAGTCTAATTTCGTATGGTATTTATGCTTGTATTCTCTTTTCTTAGTCTCATTTTATAGAATAGATGATATATTACAGAAATAGAGATAATTTTGACTGGTTTCATGATGACAAGTACCTTGAAACTGAGGCGTAAAATAAGCGAAAATGTTCGATTTTGGCCGATGTTAAAGAGTAAACAAATCACACCATGCGTCTAATACACATCAACTGGAGAGTCTAATATTCTTGCACAGTGCTGATATTATTTATACCATTTTTCCAATGATGCAGTTGTATACAGTAAATCTTCTTTTTTGTGAGAATAAAAATTCAAAATGGAAAGCAAAAGTAATGTAAGAGGGGCCTGGAGATGTGACTAATGAACAGAGAAGATGTTATTTTAGTGCCAGGAATGTCTGCCTTGTCTATTATGGACCCTATTTTGAAATTGGCATTGTTTGAAAATTGTGTGAAATTGGCCAAATTGCCATTTTCTGACCACTATTTTGGGTAGTTGAAATTGGTAAATAGGCGGTTTCTTGTACTCAATCAATAGAAGAAATGGAGTTCTAGCGAAATAGCTATAATTTTAGTAGACTGAAACATTGGAATTTGCCAAAAATAGGGCTCAAAGTGGGCGAAATCGCCAATGCGTAATGTCAGGGGTACCACTAACCCAGCATAATTCCTTTAGTTTTCGATCAAATTTCATAATTTTGTGGCGTTTTGATCGGAAAAAGATTCTCTATCATTTCATAAGAAATTTTTTTTTTTTTAAATTCGTGGCCCCTGAGAAAGAGTTTCAGACAGACCCTTGGACCCCCAAAGGTTAAAAGAAAAAGGCCAGTAACCCCAGAAAAGGACTTGGTACCTGCAGTGTTGGAAGGGCATTGTCTGTGATTATGCCTGATTTTAATGGGGATATGGTGTTAGTCCAGATATGGTCTAATAGAGAGCCACAGGTCTCAGGATTTTCGTAGGGTTTTGTTATTGTCGGGAGCAGCAAGCAGTTGCTCATAGTGTTTGTGAATTCAGTTACTAGTGGGTCCTGGTCTTGTAGGAGGGTTTTTATTGAAGTCGCCTGTGAGGATTAAGTGGTCTTTGTTCATGTGTGCATCAGTAATCATACTTCTTAATTTTTCACTAAATTGCTGAATGTTTGACTGTGGTAATCTATAGATGTTTATAACTGTAGAGGTTTTTGTAGATATTTGGATTTAAATTTAGCTATTATATATTCTCATGTTCATCTCTTGGCATGTATTGTTAATACATTCAAGCTGGTCTGAGTAGAACATAGCTGTGCCACCTCCTTGTTGGTCTGGCCGACAATTGTGTATGGCTGTGTAACCAGGAATGGCATAGATATCTTAGTATGAGGCTTTAACCATGTTTCAGTGAGAGCATGATGGACATACTGGCCTGAAGTGAGTTTAATAATGCAGTGAGGTCATCAAAATGTTTGCCTAAAGATCTGACATTGTAATTAAAGATAGTTATGTTATTGTTGGATTTGAGTAGTGTTTTAGCCTGTTCTGCTGTGTAATAATGACAGTTGTTGTTAGGTTCATGTAAGTCATTTAATAGAAGGTTGGTATCAGGATCAATGTTTGGAATCATAAGATTTAGTGTGATTCTATAATTAAACTTAAAATAGAACAACGCAAGTAGACCTAAAAATAGGACAATGCAAAGGATTTCTTGGCACGTGAGTTAGTACGTTGAATATGTTTACAAAAATGAAAAAAAGAGCTAAGTTAGTCAATTTACAGCTAGTAAGAATCTAAAACTATAGCACCTGAGTTAGCACCTGAGTTAGTTAATTAATTAAACAAAAGTTTATATATGAGTGTGAATCTAAAAGACTTAAGAACAATATAAATCATCAATAATTTTTGCCTTACTCTGTGTCACTGGAAAGAGGTACCTTACAGACTAGCTATTATTTATACATTATTCAACAAGACATTGGATGAATAAGCAGAAGGGTGTGCGAGAGGGGTCGAACTGTAGTCAGTAAACTGACAGTCCAACACTCTACCAGTCTAGGCTAACAGACCTCTAATAGGAATGATCGAAAGTAATACTTCTGCATTATATTCAATCAGAGGCACCAACTGTAACCTAACTAAACTCCTTTCTTCAGCCCAGGAGCTTTAACAGTAGATATAATTTTACCCTCCCCAAGGACACACAGTCTATGGACTCAAGTTGTTCATTACAACTTTTCGAGTCTAGTTCTGTATATTTAGCCTCTATGTTTAAACACAAGTCTTCATTGTGAGATAGTTGTAAGTAGATTAAGAATCAGATGCACATCTCTCCCAGAGTCACCTGCTTGCAGGTGCTCCTTCTGCAGATGCTCCTTCTTACAGGTGCTCCTGCTTGCAGGTGCTCCTTCTTGCAGTGTTCCTTCTTGCAGGTGCTCCTGCTTGCAGGTACCTCCTTCTTCAGGTGTTCCTTCTTTTGCAGGTGCTCCTGCTTGCAGGATGCTCCTGCTTGCAGGTGCTCCTTCTTGTAGATGTGTCACTAGCAGTTCAGTGATAGCATTAGTAGCTAGTGAGTCGACCCTGGTTCGTGATCACGCCTGTAGATCATTTCTTCCTTGCCAACACTTCCAGTCACAGTGTTCGGCTCTGAGCAAATACCAATATTATTGACCTTGTTCACTATCCTTACCCTATTCGGGTTGGGGATGAGTTGTCACCTGACCAGTGGGTCAGTGCTAATTCAACCGGGAAGAGCCCATCAACTTCACTGGATCAATCCATTCCACCAGTAGAAGAGAAGACTTAGCTCCACTGACTTCCCAGATGAAGTCACGTTTGTTGAATCTTTGAACAACGTCGTAAACCTTACCAGGTGAGAAGATGGGTATTATGAACTTATTGTCCCATCGTATTCCATTTAAACCTGGTACTAGACCAAGCGTACAGAATACCTCATTCACAAGTGGCTGTCGCAGATGAATTAATCAACCAGATGCTTGATGATGGTGTTGTCGAACCTAGCAATTCCCCTTGGAATGCTCCCCTGATCTTAGTACCTAAGAAGGACGGTAGTTGGCGCCCAGTGATTGACTTTAGGAAGTTAAATGCGAAAACAATTCAAGATTTCCCACTTCCTGTACTTGGTGACCTTTATCGTAACATCGAGATAACAAACAAATAAACAAACAAACAAATTTTATTTCATTGCAGATTGCAGATTACATAGGTATCAGTAGTTACAATGTAAATTGAGTGCAAGAGACCACTGACATGCCATGGCATTAGGGGCAGCTTATTCCTAGTCCTTAAAACTAAGTACTTAATATTAGAGAATTTATTGAGTTTATTCTAGTTAAAATTATTTTCTAAAATTACAATGATGATGAAATTTTACTGTTTAAATTATTATATAATGATATTAGATATTAGATTTTACAGTAGTTAAGATTCTTGAATGATAATATGGAATTGAGATTATCTTAGAAAATAACATTGAGCATTTTGACATTAACTTATAATATGATGAGGGTAAGATAATAGTAACATATTATTAAAAATTGAGATTATCGATAGAAAGTAATAATGAGCATTTTCAAAGTAGTTTATAGTATGATCATTTAGTTTTGAGTGGATGGGTGGTTTTAGTTGAGTCTTAATTGATTTCAGACAAGATTATCTTAATATTACTGGTAATGAATTCCAGATTCTGGGGCCTTTATGTGCATAGAATTTTACATAGGTTGATATGAACACGGGGTATATCAAAAGTGATCTGTGTCTTGTGTTGTGGTCATGGGTCCTATTAAAATTGGTGAGGAGAGTTTTGAGCAGAGGTTTATATTAGAGTGTAAGTTTTATATATGTAGTAGGCACAGTAAAGTATGAATGTTCTTACGTGAGTAGTTTGAGACTTTGAATATTGGTGGAGTATGCTTCTAGGTGAAATTTGTTATCATTCTGACTGCGGCCTTTGTTGATGTATGAGTGGGCTAAGGTGATTTACGTTGTTGATCCTATGCACAGATTCCATAGGTGAGATACGGGTAGATAGTGAATGATATAAGTGCAAGGAGAGCTGATTGAGGTACATAATAGCGTATCTTTGATAATATGCCTACTGTCTTGAGATTTTCTTGGAAATTTTGTATATGTGTTTGGAATTTAAGGCTACTGTCCAAGGTGGATTCCTAGAATTTTCCCTCGTGAGTCTTGTGATGGGTGCTACCATTGAGTGTTATGTTAAGTGGAACATTTGTGGCTTTGCTTAAACTGTATGAGTAGTCTTGTCAGTATTGATAGTAAGCTTGTTAGTCGATCATCCATGTTGATATTTTCTGTAATTCGGCATTAACAGTGTTGGCCATATAACTGGATTTGGGTGGAAAGACATATGTTGTGTCATCTGCAAATAAAATGGGTTTGAGTAGTTGTGATGCATTGGTAGGTCATTTATGTAAATGAGGAAAGGTGGCCCCAGGACACTTCCTTGAGACTCCGACTGTAATTTGTTGTGTGGAAGAGTTCGCTCCATTTGTATCACATATTGCTTCTGTTGGTAGGTATGACTTTAGGTAGTTGGTGGGTGCCCCCTTATACCATATGTGCTAATTTTGTGAGCAGTACATCATGATCGACTGTATCAAAAGCTTTCAGTAGATCAATGAAGATTCCCAGTGGGACTTCTTTCTTCTCAAGTGCGGTGTATATTGACTCCAACATGTGCATAATAGCATCGTTTGTGCTCTTGTTTGTCCTGAATCCAAATTGACAGAGTTGAGTACATTGTGTGAGACGAGGAAGGAATAGATTTGTCTATGAATTCAATTTTCGAAGATTTTAGAAAGAAGTGGTAAATTAGAAATTTGGTCTATAATTATTCAAGTCTGTTTGATCACCTCCTTTGTGGATCGGGGTGACCCTAGCTATTTTGAGAATTGATGGAAAGGTAGAGGCTTCAATGGATTTATTGAATAGTGTTGCTATAATTGGTGACAGTACCTGTGAAGCTTTTTGTACATAAAAGTTGGTAAGCTGTTTATGTCTCCTGCCTTGTTTTAAGGAGATTGATTATGAACGAGACTTCAATTGGGTTGGTAGGAGCTAGGAATGGCGTATTAGGGTAGGTGTTTGTGAGGTAGTCTGTTGGACGGGTGTTCAAGCTTGGGATTTTACCGCTAGATTTTTTTCCTATAGTGGAGTAGAAAACATTAAGTCTGTTTGCTGTCTCAGTAGGTGAGTAGGGGTTCATCTGTTTTTGATAATTTGATGGTGTTATTTTTCGATATCTTTTTTATTTCCTAAATTGCAGATAGGGTCTTCCGGTCTTTTTCATATCACCTTTATGTTCTAGGTCTGTTCTCATAATACAATTTTTTATCTTCTTATCAGGCTGTAAGTATTGATGAGTAGCGTTTGGATTGTTCTCTGGTTATTAGACCCCTTTCTGTATAGTTTTCATTTTGGAGCATTTTGTTAATGGATTTAAGGATGCTGGGTGTTAGCCAGGGATTTTAAGTCTCTTAGCTGTGATATGTTTAGTTTTTTTTGGGCAATGTTTGTTATAGAGGTGGGGGGTTTTTTTAAGGAAATTCTTGATACTTCATTAGTATCTGAATATGTTTCTAACTCATTATCCAGTCAATGTTAATCATGCTGTTTAAAGTTATTTACAGCTGACTCGTTATGTAGTCTGGGTAACTTTTGTTATCTTGGGGAAATTTTACCAAGGTTGGTTAGAGAAAGGTGGGAGTGGTCTGTGGTTTGTCTGTGATTTCTTGTTTTTAGAAGGGATATGCGTTGTCCAGATGTGGTCTAGTTGGGCACTAGTCTGGAGATTCTTTAGGTTTTGATATTGTTGGTAACAAGCAGTTGCTCGTGTTTGTAATTCTGTTACTTGTGGGTCCTTTCGTGTGGGAGATTTTTTTGGGAAATCTCCTGGAGCAAAATGGTCTTTGTTTATGTGTTATCAGTTCATCAGTGAATATGAAATTTTAATTCATTGTCTGATATATTATGTTTTTAACTGCAAGACTAAAATGCAACAGAAATAATAGTATTTTTACCTTAAATTGTGGGTGCTGGTGTTTGTCGATGATTGTAGAGAGTGGAGAATTATGCTGTGTCAATACTGGGCTGAGGTTGATGGTAAAGGTTCTGGTACAAGTCGATGGTTATACTTGAATGAGCATAAATTCTGTAATTGATTTCTAGGCTATTTTACCCTGCAGTACATTATACAGCTAACAATAAGGTATCAGCTGCTCTAGACACTGTTTCAGAGCACTGCTTCTAGATTTGTTAGGGTCCTCAGTGAAAAAGTCTAACTTTAAGTCAGTCAGTAACTCAGTCAAGTCGGTAAGTCAAGTCAGCAAATCAGTCAAGTCTGTAAATCAGTCAAGTCAGTAATAAGTCAAGTCTGTAAATCAGTTAAGTCAGTCAGTAAATCAGTCAAGTTAGTCAGTAAATCAGTCAAGTCAGTCAGTCAGTAATTCTGTCATTAAGTCAGCCAAGTCAGTAAGTCAAGTTAGTCAGTCAAGTAAATCAGTAAGTCAGTCAAGTAAATCAGTCAAGTAAGGCAGTAAATCAGTCAAGTCAGTCAGTCATTTAAGTCAGTAATTCAGTCAGTTAAGTCAGTCAGTCAAGTCAGTCAGTCAAGTCAGCCAGTCAAGTCAGTTAGTTATTCATCACACAAACTCATATACAGTAGACCCCTGAGTTTCAGCGACCGTGTTTCTTGAATTTTGCCTTTCAGCGCCTTTTGGGAAAAATAGACTCAAGGTTCATGATTTTTTTGCAATTCAGTGGTGGTACAGAACGCATCTGTGCATACACAAAGGCTCCCACACAACATTCAGAGAGTCAGTGTGGCATTGTTTGTGGGCAAGTGACCATCATCCCACGGGTTCAAACAACACATTTCATAATAATCCATTGTTTTTTGTGCTTACAACTGCTAAATAAGCCCCATGGGCCCAAAGAAAGCTCCTAGTGCTAGTCTTTTGGTAAAGAAGTTGAGAAACACGATAGAATTCAAGAAAAACTCGTAGCAAAGTACCAAAGTGAGGGGAGGAAGAGAAGGGGAGAATGTGCCTTCTTCAGTGATTCAGTGATTCTACAATATGTATGACACTAAAGCAGCAGGAGTCGATAAAGGCTATAGTGCCAGCCAGCAATAAAGTGTAGCATTAACAGTGTAGCAAGTAAGTTGAGCGATTAAGCGATAGAAAGGACACGTAGTATCTCTCAATGTTACCGGAGAATATAAAGACACTGAACATACGCTGCCCTGCTATCTTCCACCATCTTAAACCTATGCAGAATCTCCTCCATCAAACTATTATCTCCTCCATGGTAAGTGTAAATATTTCTTATTTAAAACGTGTAAATATTTCTTATTTATAAATTACGTACAGTTTCAGTGTGAATAGTGGTGGTGGCTTCTGATGCCAGCTCCACTACCACTAGTATACGGCTTCTCTCAGTGGCACTTATAAAACCAACAATACACCGCACCACTTACTCCTCACATTCGTAATGACATATTTTATTCATTCTAGAGTATGTATATATCATGTTTCTATGTTATTAATATTATTTAATATGTCATATTAGATGAATTGTGATAGATAAATGAGCCATAGAGATGATATTAGCGTCATATTGAAGAATAATAAACTTCGCCTCCCTCTCCTCCTACCCGTGTTCCATACAGCAACAAGTTTTCAATAAGTGTGATGTTAAATGTTCATTTATTCATTTTATTAGTACTTTATATATATTTGTCATTGTTTTCTGTATGTAAATCTATATTTAATCTCTAAAAAAATTATTTTTTGTTAATACTTTTGGGTGTCTGAAAGGGATTAATTGGATTTCCATTATTTCTTATGGGGAAAATGGATTCGCCAATCGTGAATTTCACCTTTCAGCGGACTCTCATGAAACTTGGGGGTCCACTATATATTTATCTCATTCTTTTTAATTGTACAAGCTGATACTTCATTAACCCTTTCGGGGTTTCGGTCGTACTAGTATGGCTTACGCCCCATGGATATGGTCGTACAAGTACGTATAAATTCTAGCGCCCTCAAATCAAGCAGAAACAGGCTGTTAGGCCTATATTTGAGAGAATGGGTCTGTGCGGTCAGTGTGCGCAGTATAAAAAAATTCCTGCACCACACAGTGCATAATGAGGAAAAAAAAAAACTGACAGAGTTTTGGGTTTAAAAAAGCGACTTTGCAGTCTATTTTCGTATGGTATTTATGCTTGTATTCTCGTTTTCTTAGTCTCATTTTATAGAATAGATGATATATTACAGAAATAGAGATAATTTTGACTGGTTTCACGATGACAAGTACAGTGGTACCTCGGTTTACGATGGTCCCCAAATTCGCCCTTTTATGTAAGTTTATTTTTTAAATGCTTTTGTAAGTGTATTTTGGGGGTCTAAAAGGACTAGTCTATTTTACATCATTCCTTATGGGGATAAATTCATTTGGTAATGGCACTTGAACAGCATTCTGGAACGAAAAATATTGTAAACCGAGGTACCACTGTACCTTGAAACTGAGCGCAAAGTAGCGAAAATGTTCGATTTTATCCGATGTTCAGAGTAAACAAATCACACCATGCGTCCAATACACATCAACTGGCGAGTCTAATATTCTTGCACAAGTGCGCTGATATTATTTATACCATTTTTATAATGATGCAGTTGTATACATAACAGTAAATCTTCTATTTTTTGTGAGAATAAAAATTCAAAATGGAAAGCAAAAGTAATGTAAGAGGGGCCTGGAGACATGACTAATGAACAGAGAAGATATTATTTTAGTGCCAGAAATGTCTGCCTTGTTTATTCTGGACCCTATTTTGAAATTGGCATCGTTTGAAATTTGTGTGAAATTGGCCAAATTGTCATATTCTGACAACTATTTTGGGTAGTTGAAATTGGTAAATAGGCAGTTTCTTGTACTCAGTCGATAGAAGAAATGGAGTTCTAGCGAAATAGCTATAATTTTAGTAGACTGAAACATTGGAATTTGCCAAAAATAGGGCTCAAAGTGGGCGAAATCGCCGATGCGTAAATGTCATCGATACCGCTAAATTCGAAAGCATAATTCCGTTAGTTTTCAATCAAATTTCATAATTTTTGTGGCGTTATGATCGGAAAAAGATTCTCTATCATTTCATAAAAAAATGTTTTTTTTTAATTGTTGGACCCTGAGAACGAGTTTTGGAGAGAGTCCTTGGACTCCCAAAGGGTTAAGGCCTCAGGCTATCTCTTGTCTAATATCTATATTTTCTTCGTTATCTCTTATGACTTAAATGCTTATAACTTTTCTTGCCACTTTCAGCAACAATGGTATGCCTACTGGGTGCCATGATTGCTTGGCAGATACAAGATATGGCAATTAAAATATCAAAACACTATACATAAACACTGCTAGCTCCTAACACAATGGAACTGGACACGTATGAACACATGCTGAGATGCAGGTGGTGGGAGTGTTCGGGGTGGCGGGAGTGGCAGGGAACAGCGGTAGGTCTTCCCAAGCTGACACAAATGCAACAGAAATACGTAACAGAATTTCTTTCCTTAAATTGTGGTTGCTGGTGTAAGGTGTTTTTATCTACACCTTTCAAAGCACTAGGATTCTTAGAGAGAGAAGTAAATAATCATGGGCTTACACTTGAAATCACCTGACGCATTACCGCAAAGGAGCAAGGTGAAGTGATCCTTTGCTGCCTTGAAGCCCGGTGCACTTTTCTCTTGCTGAATGATATACAGTAAGTTCTTGTTGGCATTTTCTTCCAAAAAACACTTGTTTTGTCAGCATTAAACACTTGATGTGGCTCATAGCCTCCCTCAGAAATAATTTCCTGCAATTCAGCAGGGAAATTACTTGCTGCTGAATATTAACCCTTTGACTCTTTTGTTCGTATATATACGTCTTACGAGCCACTGTTTCAGACGTATATACAGGTATCCCTCAACATTCACGTTTTCCACTTTCACGGACTTCAAACATTCGCGAATTCCCGGCTGCCAAATTCCCAGCCGCCAAATTCCTACCCACCAAATCATATTTAAGTTTCCCGCCACCCGAGCGTCCCTACTACAGTAGGACGTCATTTAGCACGATAGATACGTTCCTGAAAAAGTCGTGTTAGATAATTTCGTCTTAAATGATTAACAGAACTTATGGGAAAAATAGGGATACGTGTTTGAAAGTCCCCAAAAAGCCAAACAAGTTTTTTTAGACCAACATATCTTGCAAAAATTGAAGGCGAATATGTAATTTTAGTTCATTGTCATGATCTATTACTGCTTAAGACTACAAATGCAATAGAAATAATAGTATTTCTTACCTTAAATTGTGGGTAATGATGTTTGTGGATGGTAGTGAAGAGTGGATATGGATGGTGTGGCCCTACTAAGCTGAGGTGGATATGTAATTGTAGTGCATTGTCATGATCTATTACTGCTTAAGACTACAAATGCAATAGAAATAATAGTATTTCTTACCTTAAATTGTGGGTAATGATGTTTGTGGATGGTAGTGAAGAGTGGATATGGATGGTGTGGCCCTACTGGGCTGAGGTGGATAGTAGAAGTTCTTGAACTGAAGTCGATGGTTGAACTGAGTGTCTAACTTTAAGTCAGTCAAGTCATTCAGTAAGTCAGTCAAGTCATTCAGTAAGTCAGTCAAGTCATTCAGTAAGTCAGTCAAGTCATTCAGTAAGTCAGTCAAGTCATTCAGTAAGTCAGTCAAGTCATTCAGTAAGTCAGTCAAGTCATTCAGTAAGTCAGTCAAGTCATTCCAGTAAGTCAGTCAAGTCATTCAGTAAGTCAGTCAAGTCATTCAGTAAGTCAGTCAAGTCATTCAGTAAGTCAGTCAAGTCATTCAGTAAGTCAAGTCATTCAGTAGGTCAGTCAAGTCATTCAGTAAGTCAGTCAAGTCATTCAGTAAGTCAGTCAAGTCATTCAGTAAGTCAGTCAAGTCATTCAGTAAGTCAGTCAAGTCATTCAGTAAGTCAGTCAAGTCATTCAGTAAGTCAGTCAAGTCATTCAGTAAGTCAGTCAAGTCATTCAGTAAGTCAGTCAAGTCATTAAGTAAGTCAGTCAAGTCATTCAGTAGGTCAGTCAAGTCATTCAGTAAGTCAAGTCATTCAGTAAGTCAGTCAAGTCATTCAGTAAGTCAGTCAAGTCATTCAGTAAGTCAGTCAAGTCATTCAGTAAGTCAGTCAAGTCATTCAGTAAGTCAGTCAAGTCATTCAGTAAGTCAAGTCATTCAGTAGGTCAGTCAAGTCATTCAGTAAGTCAGTCAAGTCATTCAGTAAGTCAGTCAAGTCATTCAGTAAGTCAGTCAAGTCATTCAGTAAGTCAGTCAAGTCATTCAGTAAGTCAGTCAAGTCATTCAGTAAGTCAGTCAAGTCATTCAGTAAGTCAGTCAAGTCATTCAGTAAGTCAGTCAAGTCATTCAGTAAGTCAGTCAAGTCATTCAGTAGGTCAGTCAAGTCATTCAGTAAGTCAAGTCATTCAGTAAGTCAGTCAAGTCATTCAGTAAGTCAGTCAAGTCATTCAGTAAGTCAGTCAAGTCATTCAGTAAGTCAGTCAAGTCATTCAGTAAGTCAGTCAAGTCATTCAGTAGGTCAGTCAAGTCATTCAGTAAGTCAGTCAAATCATTCAGTAAGTCAGTCAAGTCATTCAGTAAGTCAGTCAAGTCATTCAGTAAGTCAGTCAAGTCATTCAGTAAGTCAGTCAAGTCATTCAGTAAGTCAGTCAAGTCATTCAGTAAGTCAGTCAAGTCATTCAGTCAGTCAGTCAAGTCATTCAGTCAGTCAGTCAAGTCATTCAGTCAGTCAGTCAAGTCATTCAGTCAGTCAAGTCATTCAGTCAGTCAGTCAAGTCATTCAGTCAGTCAGTCAAGTTAGTCAGTCACTCAGTCAGTCATTCAGTCAGTCAGTCACACAAACTTATGTTTACATCTTTTTATGTGTACAAAGTAACACTTCATTACGGCCACGGGTTATGTCTTGTCTAATATCTTTGTTTTCTTCGTTAATTCAAGATCAAAACACAATTCACTCTTTATTTTATTCTTCACAAACACAGCTGGCTTGTAGCCAGGACTTCTTAACGCGTATGAAATACGTACGAATGCTGGGGTCATTGGCGGGTGGTGTCTGCTGAACCACAACAACAGTAGTAGAAACAAGACTGCTTGTGAGAATGGTTACTTGTTTTTCCTTCCCACAAACTGTAAGTAAGTTTATTCAGGTATACACAGATACAGTTACGAAGATTATCATACATGGCAGCATATGTGTAGAGAACCTAGGATAACCCAAAAGTCAGAGTGACAGTATTTCCATTGACTGACTTGGGTTATCCTAGGTTCTCTACACATATGCTGCTATGTATGATAATGTATGTAACTGTACTCACCTAATTGTGGTTGCAGGGGTCGAGACTCAGCTCCTGGCCCCGTGTATCTGAATAAACTTAGTTTACAGGAAGGAAAAATTCCCTTTTCCTCAAAGCATGAGGATTCTTAGGCAGTAAATAACCATGCGCTCAAAATTTTTCCCCTCCTGCCGAACCGTGTAATATCATCTTTACGTCGTGTAAGATGATAATGTGTCGCAAATCTTAAATCGTGCAATACCGGTAACGTGCAACATAATCTCGTGCTAAATGACGTTCTACTGTACCTTCATTCCGACCCGGCAGCCAGCCCCCACACCACTCACTGAGTGTTTTCTTCGTTCATTATTTGTTATTAAACTACAGTATAACATGTATGTAGTACTATATAGTACAATATTTTACTATGTTTTCATGCGTTTTATGATTGCTCATGGTTCAATAGGTTAAGGAAGCAGTAAGTAATGAATGTACTAAATAAAGGTTATCTATCTATTACATTTATTCCAAATTGATATTCAGAAACATAATAAATACCCTAGAACTGTAATAAAGATGCTGAAATGAATAATATATGCCATATTATATGAGGGGTAAGAGAGCAGGCACAGACCGCCACCATATGAGATGTTTACATCAGGGTAAACATGCCTAAATCACTCTTGTTATAAGAACAAATGCAAGCAATTATTATTATTATTATTTATTTATTATTATTAATATTAATATTATTATTTTCTTACAATATATTGTAGGGAAATAATAATAATAATAATAATAATAATAATAATAATAATTAATAATTGCTGTGGAGTGCTCTAAATGTCAGCTACCAAATACTGATAACATTTAAAGTGCTCCAGATCAATTATTATAAATTATTATTATTCTAAAAATAATAAATGCTATTTTTTGCATTTGTTCTTATAACAAGAGTGATTTAGGCATGTTTACCCTGATGTAAACATCTCATATGGTGGCGTTCTGTGCCTGTTCTCTTACCCCTCATATAATATGGCATATATTATTCATTTCAGCATCTTTATTACAGTTCTAGGGTATTTATCATGTTTCTGATATCAATTTGGAATAAATGTAATAGATAGATAACCTTTATTACTAATATTAGTGTAATTACACAACATTTTATTAGCACTAAGGCTAACATCCAACACCCATGACGACTCACCAGACACTGAATGTTACTGCGCCTCTCCCTCCCTACAATAGCTCCTCCCACTTCGTAACAATGTTAGATGGTGAATTTAATGTATTTTTCTGTAAGCTTAACTCGTTGTATGTGTATTTTACTTTTTTATTGTTTTCTGTAATATATGAGTTATGCAAATTAAAATAAAGTTATGAAGTTGGAGTTTCATTTTTTTTCTAATGTACAGTAGAACGTCATTTAGCACGAGATTATGTTGCACGTTACGGGTATTGCACGATTTAAGATTTGCGACACATTATCATCTTACACGACGTAAAGATGATATTACACGGTTCGGCAGGAGGGGAAAAATTTTGAGCGCGCGGTCGCCCGCCGTGGGTTAAATCATTGAGTCAGTGGGGGTCCTACTAAGGGTGGCTATGAGCCACATCAAGTGTTTAATGCTGACGAGACAAGTGTTTTCTGGAAGAAAATGCCAACACGAACTTATATCAGTCAGCAAGAGAAAAGTGCACCAGGCTTCAAGACAGCAAAAGATCGCTTCACCTTGTTCCTTTTCGGTAATGCAACAGGTGATTTCAAGTGTAAGCCCATGGTTATTTACTGCCTAAGAATCCTCATGCTTTGAGGAAAAGGGAATTTGTTTTTCCTTCCTGCAAACTGTAAGTTTATTCAGATACACGGGGCCAGGAGCTGAGTCTCGACCCCTGCAACCACAATTAGGTGAGTACAGTTACATACATTATCATACATAGCAGCATATGTGTAGAGAACCTAGGATAACCCAAGTCAGTCAATGGAAATACTAAGTAACTCTGACTTTTTTTGGGCTATCCTAGGTTCTCTACACATATGCTGCTATGTATGATAATCTTCGTAACTGTATTTGTGTATACCTGAATAAACTTACTTACAGTTTGTGGGAAGGAAAAACAAATAACCATTCTCACAAGCAGTCTTGTTGTGGTTCAGCAGACACCACCCGCCTTACCCAGCCACCACGGACCCCACCATCCCAGCATTCGTACGTATTTCATACGCATCAAGAAGTCCTGGCTACAAGCCAGCTGTTTGTGAAGAATAAGAGAGAGTGAATTGTGTTTTGATCTTGAATTAACGAAGAAAACAAAGATACAGTGGACCCCCGAGTTTCGTAAAAACTTCACTCCAGAAGTCTGCTCAAGTGCCATTACCGAACGAATTTACCCCCTTAAGAAAAAATGTCACGTAGGTTAGTCTATTTCAGACCCCCAAAAATACTTTTCCACAAGCACTTACAATATTATACTTACATAAATGTACGATTTCCGGGGTTTACGAAACTCGGGGGTCCACTGTATTAGACAAGACATAACCCGTGGCCGTAATGAAGTGTTACTTTGTACACATAAAAAGATGTAAACATAAGTTTGTGTGATTGACTGACTGACTGACTTGACTGACTGAATGACTGACTGACTTGACTGACTGAATGACTGACTGACTTGACTGACTGAATGACTGACTGAATGACTTGACTGACTGAATGACTGACTGACTGAATTGACTGACTGACTGACTTGACTGACTGAATGACTTGACTGACTTACTGAATGACTTGACTGACTTACTGAATGACTTGACTGACTTACTGAATGACTTGACTGACTTACTGAATGACTGACTTACTGACTGACTTACTGAATGACTGACTGACTGACTGACTTGACTGACTTACTGAATGACTTGACTTACTGAATGACTTGACTTACTAAATGACTTGACTGACTTACTGAATGACTTGACTGACTTACTGAATGACTTGACTGACTTACTGAATGACTTGACTGACTTACTGAATGACTTGACTGACTTACTGAATGACTTGACTGACTTACTGAATGACTTGACTGACTTACTGAATGACTTGACTGACTTACTGAATGACTTGACTGACTTACTGAATGACTTGACTGACTTACTGAATGACTTGACTGACTTACTGAATGACTTGACTGACTTACTGAATGACTTGACTGACTTACTGAATGACTTGACTGACTTACTGAATGACTTGACTGACTTACTAAATGACTTGACTGACTTACTAAATGACTTGACTGACTTACTAAATGACTTGACTGACTTACTGAATGACTTGACTGACTTACTGAATGGCTTGACTGACTTACTGAATGACTGACTGACTGACTTACTGACTGACTTGACTGACTTAAAGTTAGACACTCAGTTCAACCATCACTTCAGTTCAAGAACTTCTACTATCCACCTCAGCCCAGTAGGGCCACAGCATAACTCTCCACTCTCTTCACAATCATCCACAAACACCAGCATCCACAATTTAAGGTAAATACTATTATTTCTATTACATTTGTAGTCTTAAGCAGTAAAAACAACATAATACATCACGATAATGAACTACAATTACATATTCACTTTTATTTTTGTAAGATCTGTTGGTCTAAAAAAAACTTGTTTGGCTTTTTTGGGGACTCCCAGGAACGTAACCCTATTTTTCCCATTACATAGTTCTTTTAATTATTTAACACAAAATTATCTAACACGACTTTTTCAGGAACGTAACTATCGTGTTAAATGACGTTCTACTGTATACATATTTAATTCAACATTTGGCATCATTACAAAGTGGGCAGAGCTACAGCAGAGGGAGAAGAAGCAGTGTGTCAGTAACTTGATTCCCCATGACACTTCACAACACTATAAAATACGTATTGTATAATTATACTATTACAGGCCTCTCTCCACAGCCAGCTCATGTCAAAATAACATGTATATAGTACATTATTTTACGATGTTTATATGTGTTTTATGATTGTTCATGGTTCAATAGGTTAAGGAAGCAGTATTGTATTATATTTCCCTACAATATACAGTGGTACCCCGGTTTACGATATTTTTTCATTCCAGAATGCTGTTCAAGTGCCATTACCTAACGAATTTATCTCCTTAAGAAATGTTGTAAAATAGACTAGTCCTTTTAGACCCCCAAAATTACACTTACAAAAGCATTTAAAAAAATAAACTTACATAAAAGGGTGAGTTTGGGGACCATCGTAAACCGGGGTACCACTGTATTGGGGCACCAAACATTCGCGATTTTTCAACATTCACGAGGCTCTTGATCCCCCTAACCCTCGCGAATGTTGAGGGATACCTGTATACTCACAAATTCTAGCGGCTTCAAATCAAGCGGGAGAAAGCTGGTAGGCACATATGAGAGAATAAGTCTGTGTGGTCAGTGTGCGCTGTATAAAAAAAATCCTGCAACACGCAGTGCATAATGAGAGAAAAAAACTCCGACCGTGTTTTTGGATTAAAACACCGTCTTTGAGGTGTATTTTTGTATAGTATTTATGGTTGTATTCTCTTTTTTTATCATCTCCTTTGATAGAATGGAAAACATACTACAGAAATATAGATGATTTTGATTAGTTTCATGATGAAAACGACCTTGAAATTGAGCTCAAAGTAGGGGAAATGTTCGATTTTTGCAAATGTTCAAGAGTAAACAAATCACGCGACGCGTCCAATACACATCAATTGGTGAGTTTAATATTCTTTTACAAGTGCACTGATATTATTTATACCATTTTTACAATAATTCAATAGTCTGCATAATAATAAATCTTCTATCTTTTGTGTGAATAAAAAATAAAAATAGAAAGCAAGAGTAATATAAGAGGGGCCTAAAGATGTGACTAAAGAACAGATAACATTTTATTTTAGTGCCAGGAATGTCTGCATTGTTCATTCTAGACCCTATTTTGAAATTGACAACTTTTTTATTTTGCATGAAATTGGCGAAATTGCCAATTTCTGACCACTTTATTGGGTAGTTGAAATCGGTAAATTGGTGGTTTCTTGTACTCAATCGATAGAACAAATGGAGTTCTAAAGAAATAGCTATGAGTTTGGTCGACTGGAACAATGGAATTGGCCGAAAATAGGGCTCAAAGTCGGCGAAATTGCCGATGCGTATATATCGCTGAGATCACTAACTTCGCGAGAGCGTAATTCTGTACGTTTTTTATCAAATTTCATACTTTTGGTGTCATTACCATTGGGAAAAGATTCTCTATCATTTCATAGGAAAAAATAATTTTTTTTTTAAAATTTTGCGACAACAGAAGAGCACTCAGGATTAGAGGTTGCGACAGCCAAAGGGTTAAAAGGACCCTAATGGAAATAAGTCACTCTGTCTGCATATATTCTGCTATGTATAATAATCAATGTAACTGTATTTGTGTATACCTGAATAAACTTACTTAACCCTTTCAGGGTCGAGACCCCCAATCCTTAACTCGTTTTCAGGGTCGAAACATTTTGGGAAAAAAAAAAAATTATTTTTTCTTATGAAATGATAATCTTTTTCCGATCATAATAACACCAAAAGTATGAAATTTGGTAAAAACTAACAGAATTATGCTCTCTCAAAGTTAGCGGTATCGACGATATTCACGCATTGGTGATTTTGCCCATTTTGAGCCTTATTTTCGGCCAATTCAATGTTTCAGTCTACTAAAATTATAGCTATTTTTTAGAATTCCATTTGTTCTATCGATTGAGTACAAGAAACCACCAATTTACCGATTTGAACTACCCAATAAAGTGGTCAGAAATTGGCAATTTGGCCAATTTCACACAAATTTCAAAAGATGCTAATTTCAAAATAGGGTCTAGAATAAACGAGACAGACATTCCTGGCACTAAAATAACATTTTATCTGTTCATTAGTAACATCTCCAGGCCCCTCTTACATTATTTTGCTTTCCATTTTGAATTTTTGTTCTCAAAAAATAGAAGATTTTCTGTTATGTATACAGTAGACCGTCATTTAGCACGATAGTTACGTTCCTTAAAAAGTCGTGTTAGATAATTTTGTGTTAAATAATTAGAAGAACTTATGGGAAAAATAGGGTTACGTTCCTGGGAGTCCCCCAAAAAGCCAAACAAGTTTTTTTAGACCAACAGATCTTGCAAAAATTGAAGGCAAATATGTAATTGTAGTTCATTGTCGTGCAATAGAAATAACAGTATTTCTTACCTTAAATTGTGGGTAATGATGTTTGTGGATGGTAGTGAAGAGTGGATATGGATGGTGTGGCCCTACTGGGCTGAGGTGGATGCTTGTTGGTTGTCGGTAGAAGTGGATGGTAGAGGTTCTGGTGCTGAAGTCGATGGTTGTATTGCAGTGTGCATAAATTCTGTAATGGATCTCTGGGCTCTTTTATTCTGCATTACATTATACAGCTGACGGTAAGGCATCATCAGCTGGTCTAGACCCCGTTTCAAAGCCCTGCTTCTAGCTTTGTCAGGGTCCTCTTCAGTGAAAAAGTCTGCAATTTTACCAATATTATGGAACTGCTCATGTAACTGCTGCAATGTTAACTGTTTTTTCTTCAGGTTCTTCTTCATCTTCTTCTGTTAACTCCCCTTGTATCTGTGCATCGAACTCTGCCAACATTTCCTCTAGACTCTGTCTTCATCATCATCTTCTAAGAGTTCATTCACATCATCTTCATTCATATCTTCAAAACCATCACCTGGTAATCTCCTTGCCAGCTGAATAATTTCCTGAACCTGACTCTCAAGCAAGGGAAAACCAGAGAAAGAATTAACTACAGAAGGCCATAACTTTCCCAGCCTGCATTTAATGTTGATTGGGGCACTTCATTCCATGCACTTCTAGCATAGCTGATGGCATCTGCAATGTTAAATTTACTCCAGAAGCTTGGTACTGCCAGGTTGGAGTCAGAGTCCATTGATGCAACTAGTTTTTTTATAAATTTTTTGTGTAGTTACGCCTGAATGTCTGAATAACTCCCCAGTCCAGTGGTTGAATCAGAGATGTTGTATTTGGAGGTAAAATACAACTTTTACATGGGGGTCACATCCAGCAAAGCTTGTGGATGAGTACGGGAATTATCAAGAATGAAGAGAGCCTTGAATGCAAAGTTCTTGCTGTGCAGGTAAAACTTGACTTCAGGAATAAAGTGATGCTTAAACCAGTCAATAAATATTTCCTCTGTCATCCATGCTGACTGGTTTGACCTCCAAATTACTGGTAAGGTGTTTTTATCCCACCTTTCAAAGCACGAGGATTCTTAGAGCGGTAAATAACCATGGGCTTACACTTGAAATCACCTGATGCATTACCGCAAGGAGCAAGGTGAAGCGATCCTTTGCTGTCTTGAAGCCTGGTGCACTTTTCTCTTGCTGACTGATATAGTTCGTGTTGGCATTTTCTTCCAGAAAACACCTGTCTCATCAGCATTAAACATTTGCTGTGGCTCATAGCCACCCTCAGAAATAAGTTCCTGAAATTCAACAGGGAAATTACTTGCTGCTGTATGATCAGCTGAAGCACTTTCACCAGAAAACTTAATATTATGTAACTTATTATGCAACTTAAAGTTCTTGAACCAGCCTGTGGTAAACATACACTTGTTTTCAGGCCTTCCTTCCTTATCACACACTGCTTTAAACAACTGTAAGGCCTTTTCCTAATTAAGAGAAAACTAAGTAGTGAACCTTTCTTTGTTTTCTGTTCGATCCACTCAAGCAACAAGTTTTCAGTTTTATTTACTTGTTGGGACCTACGTGTCATTCTTTTCATGAGGTCACATTTTGGGTTATTCATTACACAAGCTCGTATATTTGCCTCATTCTTCCTAATCGTACGAACTGACGCTTCATTAAGGCCATAGGCCCTCACTATATCCCTCACACGTGAGCCACTCTTAAGCTTATCTAATATCCGATTTTCTTTGAAATTCCTAGACTTGAACGCTTAAACTTTCTTGTCACTTGCTGGAACTCTTGTATGCTTACTGGGTGCCATGATTGCTTGGTATATTTATCAAAATGCAATGAAAATTAGAAATGAATGTAAATAAACACAGCAAGCTTCCCGATACTTATCGTCCTGCACGTGTACGAACCAAACTGAACGCTGGGAGGGATGCATGGGTGGGTGAGGGTGGTGGGGATGCAGTAGGACTCCCCCACTGACTCAATGGTTTAACCCACCGCTGGGCGACCGCGCTAAAAATTTTCCCTCCTGCCGAACCGTATAATATCATCTTTACGTCTGTAAGATAATAATGTGTCGCAAATCTTAAATCGTGCATACCCGTAACGTGCAACATAATATCGTGCTAAATGACGGTCTACTGTACTATTGCATCATTGTAAAAATGGTATAAATAATATCAGCACACTTGTGCAAGAATATTAGACTCGCCAGTTGATGTGTATTGGATGCATGGCGTGATTTGTTTACTCTTGAACATTTGCAAAAATCAAACATTTTCGCTAATTTGCGCTCAATTTCAAGGTACTTGTCATCATGAAACCAATCAAAATTATCTCTATTTCTGTAATATATCTTTCATTCTTTCAAATGAGTCCAAGAAAACGAGAATACAACCATAAATACCCTACGAAAATAGACTGCAAAGTCGCTGTTTTAAACCAAAAACACGGTGAGAGTTTTTTCCTCATTATGCACTTGTGCTGCAGGATTTTTTTTATACTGCGCACATTGACCGCACAGACCCATTCTCTCACATCTAGGCCTACCAGCCTTTTCCCGCTTGATTTGAGGGCGCTAGAATTTATGCGTACTAGTACGTCAAACACCCTGGTGCGTAAGACGACTAGACGTCAAAAACTCTGAAAGGGTTAATCAGCTGAAGCATTTTCACCAGAAAACTTAATATTATGTAACTTATTATCAACTTAAAGTTGTGGAACCAGCCTGTGCTAAACATACACTCTTTTTTAGGTCTTCCTTCCTTATTAGACACTGCTTTAAACAACTGTAAGGTCTTTCCCTAATTAAGATGAATTGTGGTGCACCTTTCTTGTTTTTTGTTCAATTTCCACTCAAGCAACAAGTTTTCCATTTTATTTACTTGTTGTGATCTACTTGTCTTTCTTTTCATGAGATGACATCCTGGGTATTCAATACACAAGCTTGTATATTCACCCCATTCATTTTAATTGTACGAACTGATGCTTCATCAAGGCCATAGGCCCTGCTATATCCACACACGTAAGCCACTCTTAAGCTTGTCTAATATCTCAATTTTCTTCATAATTCCTCTTACTTAAAAGCTTAAAACTTTACCACTTTCAGCAACACTTGTATGCCTACTGGGTGCCATGATTGCTTGTCAGATATAAGATATGGTAATTAAAAGATCTAAACTCAATCCACAAACATAAAAATAAACAAAGCTAGCTCCTAGCAGAGAATGGTCCTACACACTATGAACCGAAGGCTGGGACAAGGGTGGTGGGGTGGCATTGGATGGCGGTAGGTCTCCCCTGTTGACTCAATGGTCTAACCCACAGCCACGCAGAATCCTGAGTTGGGAAGTATCCCACGAGCAATGCTCCAATTTTTTCTCCTCCCACAAACCAAACCGTGTTAAGTTAATTTTGTGAAGTGTTGTATAGAATTGTAAATAACGGTCTACTGTGTTACGTGTAGGTTGATGGCCTGGCTGGCTACCATACCTACCACACCTGATTTCTTACAATACTACTCATCTCACCCTATATTAAGACTACAAATATTTTAAGGTAAGTAATGAGTGTACTATATGTGTATTTTACTTTTTATTGTTTTTTAACCCTTAAACGGTCCAAACGTATATTTACGTTACCTCGCGCAGTGCCCCGAATTTTTAGAAAAAAAAAAAATATTTTTTTTATAGAGAAATAAAGAGCACATTTTTTTAAGTGTTATAGGATAAAAAAAAAAATTTGGGTCAGTAGTTACCGAGATATGAGGCGGAGAAGTTGGCACTGGATGCTCACCTGACAGCAACAGGAGTCCTGCCACTTGCAGAATCGTGCCGATATACCTTTTTTTCACTTTTTATTATTTTATATAATTTTATGTTCTCATAATCACAATTTACAGTAGTTCTTGTGATTTCATAGCTAATCTTTGTTCTGACACTAATATTAGGTACTGAAATTGTACTCAAATAATAATAATAATGATAATGCATAAAAATAATAATAATAATAATAATGATAGTAATAATAATAATAATAGTGAATAATAATAATAATAATAATAATAATAATAATAATAATAGTGCATAATAATACTAATAATAATAATAATAATAATAATAATAAGTGCATAATAATAATAATAATAATAATAATAATAATAATAATAATAATAATAATAATAATAATAATAATAATAAAAGATTTGTGTTGCAGCCTTATCTCATCTGATCTCCACTAATGACTCTGGTGACATTTCAGAGAAGGTGAGCCGTAGTCTTATTCTTCTTATCAGTCCAGTAATTACCATGATGACATTTGACATTACATTGCTTCCTTTATTTGTTATGCAAACCTGTCTGTCTGTCTGTCTGTATCTGTCTGTCTGTGTGTCTGTCTTTCTGTCTGCCTGTGTGTCGCCTCCTTTCTGTCTGTTTGTCTCAGAGTAGCTCAAGAACCAACTGGTATTACGCAGATCACAAGCACATTATAACACTTTGTCTTGATTTTTTAGTTATCCTAGGTAATTTACACTATGTATAATTGTATTTACATATGTGTTCCTGTGAGATAGAGACAGAGACAGATAGATACAGACAGACAGACATAGATAGACAGCCCATCAGGTATCCAGCTCACCAGCCAGCTGCTAGCCAACCAGCTGTTTGCCAGCCAGGTCCCCATCGGGAGGCAGCCAGCTGGCCTGCCAGTCTGCTGACATCACTTTCCACTTCAAAGGGAGTGTTAATAGGATATGACATCAGTGAATCTATAGTGTATGCCGCAGTGTTTGCTCTAGCTGGCCCTCAAATTAACTGGTGCTCCCACAAGGTACTAAGGGTCCCAGATTTTTTAATATGGCGCACACCAGTGTTAAGACCCATTCTATGCTGAAAGGCATCTCAGGCCAATCGTGCCAAATTTGGAGGCAGGAAAAATAAACGAAAATTACGTTTGGGGCAGTAGCAGTGCTAACGTAAATATACTTGTGGACCGTTTAAGGGTTAATGCATAATTATATTGCTAACTTAATATATGTTAGGTAAACTTGTTATCTAGCATTTATAAGCATTTTTAAGTGAAAAAAAAGGCCGTTCCACTTTACTGGTAGCCTGAAACCTAACTTGCCATATAAGTGGCGCCCTACTGTATTTTGTTTAACCTGCCAGAATGGGCCAACAGGCCTGCTGCAGTGTTCCTCCTTTCTTATGTTCTTATGTAATGTTTTACCTTACCTAAATAAACTTACTGGGATAGCTTAGCTTAATCAGGTACAGGTACACAAATTTTTTATTTTTATTATTAACACATCAGTTCCCCCAAGGCAGGGTGGCCCAAAAGAAAAAAATTTCATCATCATTCACTCCATCACTGCTCCAGAGGGGTGCTTTACACTACAGTTATAAAACTGGTACAAAATACAGTTACATAAATAACATAACATATGTGTAGATTACCTTGGATAACCAAAAAAAACAAATTGATTTATTTCCCCTTGGGTCTTTGTAATAACTTATTATTTAAAAACCCTTAAAGTTAAAAAAGGTAATTTTAATATTTAAAAAAGTTACAATAAAAAAGGGATATATTAGGGATAAGATAAACTGAATTATTTACATTAACATTAAAATCCAGTAATAGGTACAAGTATTTAGCTATACAAGAAATCACCCCCCCCCTTTCTGTAGCTAATTATTAGGCACCATTTGGCTCTATTCTTAACTGGCTCATGCTAAAAAGGGTTTGATATGTGCAGGCAGTCTGTTCCACTTCTTTTTTTCTGTACAATAAAATGTGTTTTAAACCTGACCACTGACTGGATATACTACAAAGTTGTGCTCCCTTTAGTACTATAATTGCTTTAGTTTTCCCCGCCTTGACAAACTTGGCAGAAAGATATGCTGGACACTGAGCAATTTTATAAAGGGATTTACTCTGTTTTTTGGGAACCCCTATTTCAGAACTCTGTGACTCTGTTAAGGGGGAATAACTAGACAGTGATTATTCGACGTTGTTCTGAGTTGTTTTCCTTTGGCATTTTTATAACTCAGGTCTCAAGCTCTAGCTCGGGGCCTACTTCGATAAGGCATCTGTGCACCGCCACAGTTTGGGATTGTTTATGCTGAACCTAGTTTCAGTAAAAAGGGGTTTTATGCCCCCTTTGGGGGGGATCTACTGATGGTCCCAGTTAGGTCGATTTTGTATCTCCGGGTTTCCCGATGCTGTGTTGCTGTTCCCCGTTATAGTGCTGTTCTGCGAAGGGTTTTTTACAACAACGCTGTTCTGGTTGTCAATTTGTTAAAAACTTTGCTTATGAGAAGTTGTTCTGTCGTACACGGGTTAGTCGAGTCATATTCCGGGGGGGCACACTCAAAACACATTTATTTTTTATATATATATTTATTGTTATTACTGACATTGTACCTGATGGTACCTCTGAGTCATTTATATATATATGTCCCCCCAGCACAGACTTATTGTATATGAGAGCAGTAAAAGGGGCCCCCCCCTAATTATCCTAATTGATATCGTAATTTTTTTTTATTTGATTTACTACTTTCCCCCTAGATATTTTCACTTTGTTAATAAATCTTTTAAATCATTTACTTTGGTTAGTACCCTATCAGTTGAAACCCCTTTTTATCTATATAATATGTCGGATAACTGAACCAGGATTGTTTTTTGTTAAAAAAGCCCAGTAACGGGCTGGATGCTAGAAGGGCTTTCCTTTTTAGTGTTCAGGGGAGATATAAAATTTTAATAGATATCGTGTCATTTTTAACAAATGGGGGGCCTCCCCGGAGGTTCTTGACCAAAAGGTTTTGGGGGGAATTCCCCATTTTCCCCTACAAGTAACTCTATGGTCAAACTTTTTGAAAAATTTCCCCAAAGACTAGGAGTTTGGTCTTGTACAACATTGGGGATGTATGTACCGCCCGGAGTTTTTTTGCCCCAAGGAGATGGAAATTTTTAAGGCTCGCTCTAAGACAACCAATTTTTTAAAATTAAAAAGTAAATTCTTAAAATTGGTTTTATTTTCCCCTTAATCTTTTAAAAATTGTACTTATTTTTGTGATGTATGATAAGGTGAAAAATTTAATTGTCCTGACTTTGTCGAAGTTACATTTAAAACTTCAGACTTGTTGGCAGGTAGCCAAGCCCCCGGGGGACGTACAACCGAAAGACCCAATCAGTCAGAGCATTAATTAAAGTTTTTTGTTTCCTGATAATACAGAGTTCTGATTCAGAGTCAGAGGCTTATGTCACAATTAGAAAGTATGTCGCTAATTGATGACGAAAAAAAGGGGGCAACTCAGGCAGAAGTTTCTGAGCCTAGCAATACTGCTCAGTTTTCTTTCCTCCCCCGTCTGTTTCAGACATTAGTTCAGAGGTATTTTAAAGTATGACGCAGCCTCATACTGTACTGTTTATTTTACACCTGTCTCTACTTATACTAGACCAGATCTAGGCTCTATGGGCATGGGGGGCCCGGGGCCCCCGCCCAAAAGGCCCTTTTCCAGATAAACCTGTTCATTTCCCTTTCCCCCCTTGGTTTTTGCCCCCATATCTCAAGATCAATTCAACAGGATGGAACGCCTAATATTGTTGGAAACTGCACAAATTGAGGCACAGAGGAAAGGAGGAAGAGTTCCATAAAAACTGTTCTTTCCCCAGGACAACAAAGATTAGATCGGGGTCAGCCTAAAAAGATTTTAGAGGATACATTTAATGCAGAAAGCTGCCACAATGGTCCCTAAGTTTTTTGAGACAGACCTGGACACGTATTTTGATGTGTTCGAGAATCAAGCACGTGCCAGGGGAAATTTGGGCCCGTAAGCTTGGGTTTTCATTGTTAAACAGCTTTGACTGGCAGAGCACAAAAAATTTTGTTTCTTTGCCTTTTTCCAAATATATTGACTATGACACAGTCAAAGAAACCATTCTTGAGACATATAATTTTTAGAAAAATTCCAAAACTTTTCGTAGTTACAACGACAAAAGGGGGCAAACTTGTGTGGAGTTTGCCCGTGGAAAAAGCTTGCATTTGAGAGGTGGTGTCGGCCCCCAGTGTCAGACTTATGAATCCTCGTTCAGCTGATACTTCACGAGGAGTTCAAAACCCCTATGTCGGGGTGCGAGAATACCCGATTGACCACTCTCCCCGGTTTTTAGGGCTCGCTTTAGCTGACAACTATGAAATTTCCACAATTGTACGGGAAAAATGAGAGAAAAAGGTAACAAAAAAAGTCCCAGAATTGGCAAACCAAATCTGGGGATCAGTGCCGGCCAAAAAATGCTACTGTTATTCCCTTTTCCTTCACCGGGGAAAACCGGGGGTTCCCCGAATCTGTTCTGTTTTGACAAAAAGTCAATACTGAGAAAAAAAATGTCAAATGAACTACTGTCTTGGAAAAAGGGCATACTCGAGAATATTGCTTTGGGGTTTGAAAGAGATATGAGACAAGACCCGGGGGTGGCGCCCCCACTAAAACCCCCCCCATCTTCGGTGCAACAAGGGCACGACCCCAGTCATATTCCCCGACTCCCTGTTTTGGGGGAATGTTCCTCAGAATAGATGACTAACATCAGACAGAGTATCTGATGAGAAGATTCAGTCAGCTATGAATCCTTACTTATCGAAGGCAAAGTAGGACTTGACGAATCTAAGCTAACTGAGATAATTACTTTCCGAGACACTGGTAGTTATCTTACCGAAGAAAAGGGCCTTTAACTAATGATACCTATACCCAGATAGAGGGTTGTTTGAAGCCTATGGAGGTGCTGTTATTAAGTTCCTCTTCACAAAAGTGTACCTTGAAACAAGCTATTTTCTGGTTATATTTCAGTTGGTTTTTTAATTGGTGAATTTCCTATCAGGTCAGTGGACTTGTTGATAGGAAACGATATCCTTCAGTCAGGTATTTGTGGAGCCACTTGTGGTTGATAATACCACTGAGGATAATTACCAATTGAAGCATGAAGAGGAAACCTATATTATTCCCCCTCAGTGCAATTACCCGCGCTATGTCAAAGATACAACAACAACCATCCTTGTCTCCTGCTGAGTTAGTTGATGATAATGATTTGGGGTTGAATATGTTATTCAGTGATTCTCTGCGGCCAGGATCACTAGCACTGACACCCCCCCTACCTCATCAACCTAGTCAAGACACAACTGATGTGAAGATTTTAACTCACGACGATTTAATCAAGGATCAGTTTGTTGATCAGTCTTTGGAGAGACTGAGAGATATAGCAGTTACTGAGAGTGAAGCAAAGGATCTCGATAATTGTTATTATTACAGTAAAGGTGTACTATTGGAGAAACGTACAAGTCAGTTGACAGCTGACAGTGATTCCACCACAGTCAAGCATCTTGTTGTTTTACCAGTTACATTTCGTGAGCTAGCTCTTGATTTTGCTCACAATAGTCCCATTGGAGGACATTTGGGTGTCAGGAAGACACTTGGTAAACTGGCAAAACATTTCACTTGGCCGAGAATGAAGGACACTGATGCTGATCATGTGCGACGTTGCCACGTCTGTCAGGTGACTGGCAAACCAGCTCACTCGCCTCCACCTGCACCTCTCTTACTAATAAATCATGTGTACCACATTAATCAGCTCAAGACATACTACGCTAGCCCTCTACCTACTGCTTCTATTCTTCCTAGACCACAGGAAGGAAACGTCAGTCTGCCTGACATCTCTAGAGGTATAGAGGTCCGTTTAGAAAATTCAGTGACTCTACAATCACTCGATACTTTTCTAAGTAACCTTGATGCTGATAAAGCAAGTAATGTTAAGAACATAATTTTGCAGTACCCTGAATTGTTTAGTGATGTTCCTAAGCGTTGTACTCTGGGCGTACATGACGTTGATGTACAGGGAGCATCACCTATTAAACAATCACCATATAGAATGAGTCCAACGAAACATAGAGCATTGAGAGAAGTTGACTTTTTGTTATCTCATGGACTTATTGAACGCAGTAAAAGTCCATGGGCCTCACCGTGTATATTAGTGCCCAAGCCTGACGGTAGTTTCAGGATGTGTACTGATTACAGGAAAGTGAACTGTCACCTTGCCTGATGGTTATCCTTTACCTCGCATAGACGACCTGATTGATCGTGTGTCAGGAGCACAGTATGTCAGCCGTTTAGATCTCTTACGAGGATATTATCAAGTCCCGCTTACTGAACGTGCTCAAGAAATATCTGCCATCACTGTTCAAGATGGATTGTTCAACTATCTCGTCACTCCATTCGGCTTATGTAATGCTGCTTCGTCATTTCAACGTATTATGAACGAGTTGACCTACAACTTAGACGGGTAGAAGCCTATCTTGACGATTTAGTGGTGTACAGTGACGAATGGGAACAACACTTGACACGTCTCAGAGCTTTGTTTGAGAAACTGACACATTATAATTTCACTGTTAACTTGGCTAAGTGTAGTTTTGGTCAAGCCAAGATTACCTATCTAGGGTTTTGTATAGGCCAAGGTGAAGTTGCTCCTATTGATGCTAAAGTTCGTGCTATTGCTGCATTTCCAGTACCACAGGATAGGAAGGGTGCAAAGATTCCTGGGTATGGCAGGATATTATCGCAGGTTCTGTCCTAACTTTGCTTAAGTCGCTGCTCCTTTCCCACTGAGCTCACTAGTAGCAAAGTCCAGTTCATCTGGACTCAAGATTGTTCAGACTCATTTACAAGGTTGAAGGGGCTTGCTTTCCTCTGCTCCTGTTTTGCAGAGTCCTAACTTCAACCTACCCTTCTGTCTGCATATAGATGCAGTGGTTATGCAGTGGGCGCGGTATTGATGCAAAAATCCACCTCCACTGACATATTGCATCCCATCTGCTACTATTCCTCTAAACTCAAACGACATCAGAAAAACTATGCCACTATTGAAAAAGAGGCACTAGCTCTCGTGTGTCGTTAGAACATTTTTTATGTATATTTGGGTACTTCTCCTTTTAAGATAAATGTATATTCTGACCACAATCCTCCCCACCTTATTAACACCATGAAGAGTAAAAATGCTGGATAATGAGGTGGGCTCTCAGAATCCAGCCGTACTCCATAAGTATTAAACATATTAGTGGTCGATGTAATGTAATTGCTGACGCTCTGTCACGTCCTTAATTATCATTACAAATTTAAATTAACGTAAATTTTGTGCCCAATATACTATTTTGTTACTTGCTACTTTGATTAATTAAGTAAAGTAACGTAAAATCAATACTGCCCATGTAAATTTATGTATTCATGTCTAATTATATTTCTTTCCATGTATCTACAGTAATGTGTTTTGTATGTAGGTGTGTTGTGAAGGAGATACGGAGAGAAGCTGAGTGTGTGTAGTGTTGGTGGGCGTGTTTGTTGCCGAGCAGACTGCTCCCGTGACCCCACTTCTCTACACACGTTATTCTCTCAAGCTTCCCATGCTGTCCAGTCCTTGCTGCTTTACATTCCACTACCACTGTATTAGAGTGGAATGTCGTCTCCATCCAAAGACTGCTGTTGTGTAGTCGTCACTACTATGACCACCACTGTTCGAGCCTCAGATGTCCCTATGCTGTCACCTCTACATCAGTGTATGGGCATAACCGTGATTATGCTGATATACGAAGTTGTATACTACCCTAGTACGAGGGACATATCCTAGTGAAATGACACTGTAGAAAAGTTTAAGAGTTAACTGAAGGTCTCTGAGATGTTGATACTTAAGAAATATTTGAGACATGATACATTACTACTTCTCCTAGTGCGACCGTTTGTCGTGATGAAGTGTTGCCCCTTGAACTGGGCCTCAATGTATATAATGTATATTTCAATTTTCTATAATTTTATATTGCGAATATTCTCGATTATAGCTAAATCGTTAATATTTTGCTTTATATTATTATTAGACTATTATTTAACTTAGCTATATATATTAGGTAGGATATTATATTATGTTGTGCTCGAGAGTGTGTAGTAACTGCCTTGGTGTTGACAAACGACTGTTAGGCTGCCGGCGTCTTGTTGCGGGGAGGAGTCAGTCTCTGGACACACCTGAGCTGTGTGGTTGTTCCTCTTTGATCTCTCTCTCTGGCCTGCTGCCCTCGTCGAGTCAACTCCTCACTCTTGTTGTTCTCGACATTAGACTCTGTTGGGTAGAGTATGTATTTGTTGGTGAGGCGAATCATACTTCTCAGAACTCTGTGACTCTGTTCACAGAGAATAGACTAGACAGTGATTATTCGACGTTGTTCTGAGTTGTGTGTCACTTCGACACTCTTTGATAACTCAGGTCTCAAGCTCTAGCTCTGGACCTACTTCGATAAGGCATCTGTGCACCGCCACAGTTTGGGATTGTTTATGCTGAACCTAGTTTCAGTAGAAAGGGAGTTTTATGACTGGTTTGGAGGATCTACTGATGGTCCCCAGTTAGGGTCGATTTTGTATCTCCTTGTTCCTGATGCTGTGTTGCTGTTGCCTGTTATAGTGCTGTTCTGCGAAGTGGTCTTTTTACTAGACAATCAAGCTGTTCTGGTTGTCAATTTGTTAGTACAGCTAGCTTATGAGAAGTTGTTCTGTCGTACACGGGTTGAGTCGAGTCATAGTTACCGGGAGCACACTCGTACACACATTTATTATTATATATATATATATTATTGTTATTACTGACATTGTACCTGATGGTACCTCTGAGTCATTTATATATATATGTGCCCTCAGCACAGACTTATTGTATATGAGAGCAGTGTAGGAGCTACCCTCCTAATTATCCTAATTGATATCGTAATATCTTTATTTGATTTACTACGTTACCCTAGATATTTTCACTTTGTTAATAAATCTTTTAAATCATTTACTTTGGTTAGTACCCTATCAGTTGAAATCCTTATCTATATAATATGTCGGATAACTGAACCAGGATACTGACTTTGTTGCAAAAGCCCAGTAACAGGCTGGATGCTAGAAGGGCTTTCCTTTCTAGTGTTCACTGGAGATATCTATTGTTAATAGATATCGTGTCATTTTGTAACAACAGTTTATGTAGGTAGTTGTAGATGATGATAATAGCTATAGATGATAGTAGGGTTGTAGATTATAGTAGTTGTAGATGATAAGAGTTGTAGATGATAGTACGAGTTATAAATAATATGAGGGGTTATAGAAGATGATAGGAGGGGATTATGAATGATAGAAGGGAGTTATGAAAAAATGATAGGAGGGGGTTACAGAAGATGATAGGAGGGGGTTATAGAAGATGATAGGATGGGTTATAGAAGATGATAAGGCGTTTATGAAAGATGATAGGGTTATAGAAGATGATAAGAGGGGGTTATGAATGATAGGAAGGGGTTATAGAAGATGACAGGAAGGGTTTATGAAAGATGATAGGATGGGGTTATAGAAGATAGGAGGGGGTTATAGAGGATAGGAGGGGGTTATAGAGGATGATAGGAGAGGTTATAGATGATAGGGGGGTTATAGAAGACGATAGGGAGGGGGATATAGATGATAGGAGTGGGTTATATAAGATGATTGATTTGAGGGGGTTATAGATGACACTAGGGGGTTACAGAAGTGGTTAAAGAGGTGTTAAGTGGGTGTTGGATAATGGAAAAGGGGCAGGTAATAGGGTGGGGGATGAATGGGTGATGGTGGGGGACAGCAGGTACACGACGTGCTGAATGGGGTGTTATGTGGGGTGTGGAGAGGTGGGAGTCCTCCCATTGTTTGTAGTGATGGGTAACGGGTGGGGAATGGGAGAGGGATGGGGGCAGTGGAGGAGAAGATGGTTGCAGAGTTATGGTGGTGATGATGGTGGCTAGTAGTTATGGTGGCTGTAACAGTCATAGTGGTATGATGGGGAGAAAGTGATTATGGTGGTGGTGGTTGATGTGATAGTGGTAGTTATGGTGGTTGTGACCTTGGTGGTGATGGCAGTTATGGTGGTAGTTATTGTGGCCGTTAGGGTGGTAGTTATGGTGGCTATGGTGGTAGTTATGGTGGCTATGGTGGTAGTTATGGTGGCTGTTATGGTGGTAGTTATGGTGGCTGTTATGGTGGTAGTTATGGTGGATGTTATGATGGTAGTTATGGTGGCCGTTATGGTTGTAGTTATAGTGGCTGTTATGGCGGATGTTACGGTGGTAGTTATGGTGGGTGTTATGGTAGTTATGGTGACTTATGGTAGTAATGGTGGTTATGGTGATTAGGGTGGTAGTTATGGTAGCTGTTATGGTGGTAGTTAGGATGGTTATGGTGGTAGTTATGGTGGTAGGGTTGCTGTTATGATGGTAGTTACGGCTGTTATATTGGTAGTTACGGTGGCTTTTATGGTGGTAGTTAGGATGGTTATGGTGGTAGTTACAGTGGCTGTTATGGTGGTAGGGTGGCTGTTATGATGGTACTTACGGTGGTTGTTATGTGGTAGTTAGGAGGGTTGTTACGGTGGTAATGGTGAGTTATGGTGGTAGGGGTGGTTGTTTTGGTAGTAATGGGGCTGTTATGGTGATAGGGTGGCAGTTATGGTGGTAGTTAGGGTGGCTGTTATGGTGGTACTTATGTTGACTGTTATGGTGGTACTTATTTTGGTAGTTATGGTGACTGTTATGGGTAGTTATGGTGACTTATGATGGTAGGGTGGCTGTTATGGTGGAAGATATGGTGGCTGTTATGGTAGTAGTTATGGTGGCTGTTATGATGGTAGTTATGTTGTTTGTTATGGTGGTAGTTATGGTGGCTGTTTTAGTGGTAGTTATGGTGGCTGTTATGGTGGCTGTTATGATGGTAGTTACGGTGGCTGTTATGGTGATAGTTAGGAGAGCTGTAAGGGTGGTAGTCAGGGTGATAATTGACCATCCTAGTCATTATATGATCAGCTGAGAGGGGCAGGTAGACGGGCAGTGAAGGGACAAGACAGGAAGGGTTGGTGAAGAGGAAGAGGGGAACAGAGAGGGAAGATGAAGATTATGAAGGGATAGAAGGGGGTTGAGAGGAAAACAAATAGGGGGACTGGAAGGGGTAGAGAGGGGGGAAGGCGGGAGGGGGAAAATAACGAAGGAACGGGAGGAGAAAGGAGGTGACGAGAGAAAAGAGGGAGGAACGAAAGGTAGAAGGAAGGAACGTGAGGAAGAATGGG